>BRZM01000830.1:42471-207398 GCA_033238685.1 Lates japonicus
AGAAAGGCCCAGTGAAGTGGCGCACCGATATGCGGTCACGAATACATTAGATGGTGGTTTTACCTGCAATTCGGCCCTCCACCTCCCATTGTGCTCTCTACTTGAAACAGGCCCATTCGTGCTGCAGGAAGTGCAAGATCCCAGGATACTGTACTGCGCCCTAGCCGCCTCCCAGCGTCTCGCCATCGGGCGGTCCTTTCCCACCGCCGGGTAAAACGGAGTTGTTATTGTTGTTGAGAACACGCCGGGCCCCCTGTTAAATCCATGGCCGGGCTCGGTGGAAAGGCTGCCTTCTATCCGTTGTCTCTCGCTGAGTCAGGGTGCTAGATACCAACGGAAGGGCAAAAACCTATCGACGGCGCTCCGTCTCCTCGGCTCGGGGAATGAACTCACTTTCTGACAGCTAGCTGTCATTGAATGACTTGATCGACAGCGGCATACGCCAGCGTGTTGGCCGGGGAGCGCTCGCTCACCCAGACTCCCCGGAGGAACAGGCTCCCTTATTTATTTGCCCCGACAGGAAACATCGGTTATACATTCTGCTACAATTTTCTGTGAAGATTAATTCCCCCCAAACTGAGTTCAACCATCAGCTAAAATGTGACCGATTACGGACATAGGCAGAACGAGGTCAAAGCAACTTCATTTTCAAAAGAAATGGGGTGGAGATATTCTTCAAGTTTGCCAATTTGTGATGGAGGCTGATGCTCCTTATTCATGTCGCTGTACACATATCTATGGATCATAATCAGTTATAAACAAAACAACAATCAGTTTGATATACGGCACATACATTAAATAAAACATCCCCATTTATTATAGATCAATTAACTTTGTCTCTGGGATCTAAAACAATCTGAAAGATCTAATTTAATTTCATCGGAGTCACATTTTTGGAACATGTGGTAAGGAATGTTTTGCTTATATAGTTTATAATTTGCAAAACACCTTTTTCAAAACAACAAAAAGAAAGAAGGAAAAACATCCATCAGTAACAGTCAGCGGACGCTAAGCCCTTAATCTAACCAAGCTCCATTAAAAAACACACATGATTGGAATAAAATAACTGCCATGCTCGTGGTGAAAAAATGGCTGATAAACATCAACTTTTAGATAGCGAGGAATGACGACCAGACAAAACAACAAAAGAACAAGATCAGGGGAAAAAAAAAGTAAATTGTGTCCCTTTATAAATGTGCATCAAGTCCAGGATGATACATTCACACAATCAAAATTTCCAACAGATTCTAAGTGAACATTCAAAGGCTTTTTTATGATATTTACATAATTGTCTTGTAATGATGTAGAATAAATAAATACATTTAAGAAACTGTGGTTGTTGCAGACATGGCATGTGGTACTGTGATGACAACACAACAAACCCCAAAAAAGATAACATTAAATTGAGCTGTGGGGAGTGTGCAGTGCACTTTTCTAGAGTGTTCCAGAAGAAGCTCGTCTTGAGTTTGATGGTTGGTGCAGCCTGCACAGTTGGCTGAGCTTGCCTGGCTGCAGCTTTTGGCTTTGCTGCTGGCCTGGTTGGCCCGTATAGCAGATTCCAGGCCGGGTCTTGAGCTCAGGTGCTGCACCAATCACTGTATCTTGAAGGCAGCTGGATGGGGGCCGATCCGCATTAAGTTCTGAAGGCGAAATCGGTGCAGGCCTTTGGAACTTAGGCGCAGAGGATAATTTTCATCCAAAGGAGATGAGAGTTGGGACGAGAAGAGGCCAGCAACTGCACCTATTAGACACATAAAAACAGTGAGGTATTAAAGAGACTGCACAATAAATAGAATAAGACCTGCAAATGTCAGTTGATAAGTTGATAAATGGAATAATCATTCAAATTTTCAAGCAAAATTATCAAACATTCTCCGGGTGTGAGGATTTGTAATTCATCAGTTCATCAGAAAACAATCAACAGATTAATTTCTATTGATAATATTTGGTAGTTAGCCCTGAATACTTTAAAATACACAAATACCACCCGATATGGATGTACAGCACCAGCTGCATCTAAAATAATCCTGAAACTGTTAGAGCACCAAACATGGAAAAAAAACTACAATCACAACAACTTTTATAGCACTTTAAGTTGCAGTGCAATTCCCTTTATGAAATAAAAGATGAGAAAAAGCAGGTACAAGATAACTGAAACAAAATGAAGTAAATTTAAAAAAGATATCACATATGTAATGTAGCATAATGTTAAATCAATATTGACAGTAAACAAGAGCAGGATTGTAAATTTAGCATTTAATGCATGATTGTTCTGATCCTTGAGCGCATCAAGGCACCAGGCTATATACTTAACAGACCCACTTTAATGGAGCTCAACTGTGGATCAAACCACGGTGCTTCAGTGGTCCATTAGGCAGAGCACTTGGGTTCTGCTCTTCACCCATGCCGACCAGATTCTCCCAGGACCTGATACCCTCCTGCACAGCCTGCAGCTCGGCAGCAGTCTGACGACTACGCTCCACATGTCAGCTTCTCCACCATGAGGGGCCAGAGCGTGGATGTCACAGGCGTGGACAGGGCCTGGCTGGAGTGCTGAAACTGACAGCAGCTGGTAACACGGGCCTGAACCTGCGGCAAGGGGAATTCACTCGCTTAGATATGGGGAAGTTTTGTTCCAGATAATTAAAATGTGTCCAGGCTGAGATTCTCTCTCTCTCTCTCTCTGTGCTTACCCCTGGATCGCTGGGGTTCAGGCCGTTCCGAGCCGGTCATGCAGCCCTTCTGCAGGACCCGTCCTCCTAAGTTGCTGGCAGACCTTGGGAAGAGTGTCGCCGTCAGCATACTGACCTCATCCATGTCAGGCCTGGACTCATCTGCAGAAACACACAAGCACACTGTCAGTGAATAATGATGCAGAAAGCCCAGAGGTCGTCTTTTATATGCTTTACCTGGCTGTGAGTACTCGGCTGGGCAGCAGGCACACTCCTCTGAGGCTGGTCCACTGTGTCTGTGCTCTCCACGGGCCCAGTGGGGAGGTGATGATAGTCTTGATGCCCTGCAGGGCTGCTGACACGGGCACAGGCGCGATTTGTCAGAAGTCTTTGGTTTCCCTCAGCACCCGGTGATGAGGAAGAGCACCGTGGGTGGGATGGTCATGCTCCTGTGGTAGGATGAGAGAAAATCATTTTCACAGTGAACACCACAGTGCTATGCTAATAATATTCATACTTGTAATCTCACACAAATGCATATAGGAGTTTATAATACCAGCTGAGAATTGAAGGCATACAGCAGAACTGGGCTTTTTAGTAAGTTTAAAAGAGTATAATTTATCATTAGCACACACAAATCTGAACAGTGCCAGAACAGAGTGAACCGCTCTAAAATGATCACATGTATACGTCCTGTGATTGTACAGAAAGATGAAGGGGAATCATCTTTGAGTCTTTGTTGCATCTTTCCTTAGGCGTGAGTGTGTTGTTGTTGCAGTTTACTCGGGCCTCACCAGCAGGAGAGCAGAGGCGGGCAGTTCTGCCAAAATGGAAATGTGTTCGCCACCAGCGTGCGCTTTCGGAGGTAGCCGCTGAGGCCTGGGTGGGCGTGGCTGGGCGGGCTTCCCTCCTGCAGCGTATTGAGCTGCAGTGAAAGTGGCGGACCAGGATGAGGCAGGCAGCTCCATTGCCTGACACGAGACTGCCGAGACAAACTCCTGCCTCCTTCCCCTTAGCTGGGCTGAAGTCTTTCGCCTTCCTCTTCTTGCCTGAGTGAAATAAAACAATGACCCAGCTCCAGTCAAACAGCCTCATAACTGAATCAACTTTACTCACGAATAAAAAGGGTCATTTTTTAAATGAAGCAAACAGTATTTAGTGTAATGTAATGTAATATAATGCACAGTGTGTGTTGCTGACCTTTGCTGGTCTTCTGTCGCTGCAGATGATCCTGTGTGCAGCCTGATGGTCTCCTGTCGACGGTGACCTGGAGCTGGACAGGAGGTCCCCGGGTCAACAGCAGCCTGGAGCACGTTCAGGAGCTTACACTTGGCAGCTGACAGAAATAATTACAGCGATGTCACTGTGAAACACTGGGGCGTGAGCACTGATATTCAAACACAACATCTGTCCTGGTTCATTGCAGGTCCCACAAGCAGCAGCAGGTATAAATGACCAAGATTTATACAGAAACACCTTTGAACTGTCTTAATTATGCGACAGAAGAAGTCAAGCACCATTTTACTATTCAAAGTACAGACAAGCTCCACTGATATATAAAATAGGCTAAAAGCACACACACGTGTTAACTGTGACGGAACACATGTCGTGTCCCAGTTCAGGAGCTGGATCCTCTGAAGTCCACACTTCTAGACCACAGGAGCCAGCAGCTCCCATTCAGCTCCACCACATCCACCAGCCGGCCCAGCTACTGCAGGTTTGTGGGACACAGCCCGTGCATCCTCCGGGGGCTCTCAGTATCCCATTATCCTTGTGTGATGGTCAATTATTTGTAGAACGATACAGTGATCCATGTCACTGGCTGAAGTCCAAACATCACTGGACTTTGCACCTAGTCACTACAGTAAATATTAAGTAGACCAAGTGCTCCATCAGCTAGTTGTAATTTTAGTTAATGCAGTGCTTGAACCTCAGTTCCTTTATTTATTTGTACTCTAGATGTGATGTAATATATATATTTTAAACAAAAATTCAAATTCTTCTTTCACCATATCTCTCCCCTCCTCACAGCTGTCGTTCTGTTCTCTGACCGTGTCTTTACCTGGTCCTCTGCGATATGGGTCTTAGCTGGGAGATTCTAACAAAGTGCACAAGCGCCTGCAGGCAAGACATCACATGTTCGATGGGCTCCCTCGGGCCGGGAAGCAAAGGGGCTCTATACTGACACCTGAGAGATAGAACACAAAAATGCACTTAGGTTGGATTTTTCTTTTTTCTCTTATCTCTGCCACCCTGTCACTGTCGGCAGATGCAAAACCTAAGGCAGTTCCTCTTGTCTTGTTTTAAAGTCTTTGTATAGTAGGTCTTGCAAAATGTTATAAACACTTGTACAGGAGATGGTGGCTGTGTCTCTTTACCCAACATTAGATGCATCCTGTCTTTGACAGCTCCTCAACAGTCTTTGTGGTGGAGGGCTCCTGAGGAGGGCAGGAGCCTTGGAGGGGAGCTGAGGTGCATCCTCTTTCTCTTCACAGCTCCAAACCCGGTGCTGCTCAGCCAAGGCCTGGCATGCAGCACAGGGCCCCCTTGAGCTCTTGATGGTAAGAACCTGGCTGTGTCTATGGTCTCAGGGGTATAAAAGCTCCACCTGAACACAGATGCACCAATAGCAGGAAAATAGTTCTACATTAGAATTACTTCAGATATATACATCAATCTAGATGTCTATTTGACCATTCTAGGAGATTATTCCACAGGCAAAAATCTTTCTTGTGCGATCCGGGGCAGCTGACTGGAGAACTCAGCGGCAGAGTGAGCCCAGAGTAGTCTCTCAGCATGGCCAGCCACAAGCTGACTCAGCGAGCAACTCCGGCTGCACCAACATGATGAGGCTGTCGGGTGGGAGCACGTCGGGCGCCCCAGGTCCTCCTCATCCTCATAAATGCAGCCCGGACCCGGCTTGGCAGGCTTAGACTCTGCCTCTTTCTTGATCTCGCCCATACCACGTACACCTGAGAAAAGCCAAGAGAGTGTATGATCGGATTTATTATCGCATCATTGCAAGTGAACAAATGGGGAGGGTCTTCAACAGCCTCACCTCGGCCCATGCCTTCAGTACAGCCAGTTTCTCCATCGTGGTGGCACTCTCGCTGTACAGCTGACTGGATAGCCTTCCCAGCCTGCACCTTGTCCAAGCGATGACACAAGCCGGGTGTGGACGCCACATGGTCATTGAGGTCACTGACTACGCGCTACCGATCCACGTACTACACACATAGCAGAGTAGCGTGGACTTTGTGACCATTTAGCTGTACTTCTCAACCAGTGAAAAATTAAAACCCTACATTACATAACAGCCCTCAAGGTTGATGGTTCATGCTTTTGAGAGGCTGTATTAGAATGTCAGGTGTGAGACTGAGGCAGCTTTCAGGAAAGTTACAAATGTGTTGTGATGCCAAATATGCTAAGCTAAACACCCTGTCTATTTGCTTATTCAAACTATACTCACATTTCTCTACCCTGCAGGTCCACGGGTATGTATTAAATGCTCTTTTACCCAATTATGTGTATTTGCTTTTAACACCCAGAGAATGGAGGGGTATTGAGGATATTTCTGTCTTTAATGTAAATCATTCTACTGAGAAAAAGAAACCTGTGAGATCAAGCTTTTGGCCATGAGAGAGACCGGGGAATAGTTTCAAGCGGGTACAAGCTCCACCAAGAGACACAAGGGGGTCTCAAAGACACAAAGGTTTTAATAATCCTGCTAGCAGGCATATTTGTTATTTCTATCACTCATTCCTCACATCAGTCAAATAAGTCAGAGTATTAAAAGTGGGAAAATCCAACACTGCTGGGTTCTGAGGGACAATGACTCACTGTGCTGTAGTAATTAACTGCTGCTGCAGTGGCAGTACTAAAAAGGCCTCTAACATCATTAAAATATGGATAAATGTGAGGGGTAGCTGATCAGTGGCGTGAATGTTTTAGCACAAACAGAGCTAGCTGCTAATGGCATCTGTGCTTTTGTGTTTTCACCTTGCTTACCTGGCATGCGCCCAGCTGTTCCTCAGATGGTGTATCAGGTGAGAATGCGGGTCTGAGGCAGCCTCCGGCTAAATGCACATGAATGGCAAAGTTCACTTCCTATTTGTTTCACATTTGCTGTGTCACTACTCGGTTTCAGACTTTTTTTTCCTGACAAAATGCAGCTGGATGTTTTGACTCACATTGGCCTGGTATTGCTCAGGATAACGTGCCCGGTTTCCGGGCTCTGATATGGTCTGTTTTTAATGATGTCCTCCAGAAACCTGAGCCAGCCATCCTCAGCTGGTTACTGTGTGTGCGCCATGAAGGCCATCTGGATGGTCAGACAAATGGAACACCAACAGATCTCCTGGAGCCCAGGAGGAAAAACCACAAGGACTGAGTGAGGAATAAATGTATATCTGATTGTTATAAGGATGTTGACCTTTTGGTGAGCAGCTGCAGAAGCAAATTTATAACAGATTTCTTGCCAGTCTTTGTTTAATATTTGCTTTGATAATCCTTAGAATAAAATACAATTATTGCCTCCTCCAAGGTCTCTCCCTCGTAGTGAGAATGAATAGGGATTAAGCACAGATGGGTACAACAAATCAGTTTTGCAGTGCGTGCTTGCAGTGATTCAAAAGGAAACTAGATGTCGACCTTGAGGGCTGCGGTTTAACCTGCAGACAAACCGCCAGCTCAATCCCAGTCACTTAAATTTGCAAAAAGCAGCTGCCTCCAGAGCTGCAAAAAATCCACTACACTGTTAACTCTTACATCTAGCCACTAAAATGATTCCTTATTTCCGAGGAGCTTATATAAATACTGGCTCCTCTATCTGTCACAGTGAAAAAAAAATCCCTCCCTCTTTTGCTTACTCATCTCTAGCCTGGTTTTATCTTTACACAGAAGCACATGAATGAGCTTCTTCAGCAGCTGAAAGTAGAACTGCCTGAGGGTTTCAAAAAGATATACTGTAACCCCCCAAATTTCTTTTTTTCACTGAGAAAAGATCACAGGTGGCATAAATCAATCACAAATCCTTAAATGAACTCTGAGCTACTCTGTTCTAGCAGCATGGTGATTTGTACCTTTGGGGTTCTTGGCTTGCGCAGAGCGGGCAGTTGCCAGGTCGAAGTGTGCTTTGTCTGCATTCTCACACAGCAGGATGATGCGGCACAAGCAGTCGGCGGCAAACACCCTCGTCACCCAGCGAGGAGCCACAGAGGGCTTGGACTTGTCATCTTCGCCCAGGCCCGTGAACATGGTGTCGTCGTCCATCTCGTCTTTTTTCTCTGAGTCTTCCTCGTCCTTTTCCACCTCGAATGCAACGGCTCCTCCTACATCTGAAAGAGGAGATGGACTATAGTTGGATGGGCTACAAAAATAATCTTGACTTAATCTTCTCCTACTACTGTGTGCTAGTAACTTTGTTTTCTGTTCCAGCCTTAACTTTCTCAGAGACATGAAAATGGTAATGTGTCATACTTTGTTGTTTCATAGATTTACCAGTAGTTGCTGCCAGGACATCCTTGCAGAGTTTCAGCCAATGAGAAAGCTTTTCCACAGCAAGAGAAGACAACATGTGGCCCAGTGTGTCATGGATATCAGAGCACAGCTTCCTGTCAGTCTCCCGATCCAGCATGCCAAACAGAACACCCTCCAGACCGGTCTCTGTGATGTTCAGATCTGAACCAGAGACAAAGTCAACAGCCATAGAGTCACACTGTCTCCCTGAGGTATGTTAACTAAACAGGTTTGCGACTGGTACTCACTGATTGTGGTGTTGTCTTTGTTGTCTCCTGCTCTCTTTGCCAGGCTCATGGCGTACTCACAGACCTCTGCAGCCTCCCTCTGGGCGAGCTGTCTCAGGCAGGCCACAGCAGCACGACGCAGTAACAGGTGAGAGCTGCACAGGTGCACCTGCAGGGATCAGACAGCACAGTAGGAAATTATGACTGAGATTAAGACAAACTGTAAGTGCTGCACTCGTGGTCTGAATCTCTTACACAGAGGCAGGGCACCAGGCTGGACAGGTTGACATGGCGTGGAGCGAACATGTGCAGCTGCTGCAGACATGAGATGGCAGCTGCCTGCACGAGGGAGTCAGAGTGGTCCTGCATTATGGCGCAACCAACCAGGCAGGACGAGCGGATGGTGGAGATAGTGGCTCCATTTCCTAGAAACGCCAGCGACACAGATTAGAAAGAGAGACAAAAGGAAACAGCATTTTTTAGTAGTTAGAGGATACACAGTATGTCTGTAAGTCTGCTTCAGTTGCCTGTAGTGGGTTAAAATTGACTACACTGCCATCTGCTGGCCAGGAAAGGGTATGTTACATGGCCTTTACAGAAATGAGGAAGGACAAAGGAGGTTTGTGATGTTGTTCTGCCACAGTTACCCTGTAATTCTGGTCCCACAGTGGTGATGAGAGCTCCCAGGCAGCGGCCCAAACACTGGTGCACCTCCGTGTGAGAGGGGGGCACAGTGAGGAGCAGGGTGAGTACCAAGGACAGGGTGGGCTCCACGTAGCCTCTGTACATGGGACCACTGGAGTCCACGATCAGAGCCAGAGAGTGCAGAGCCCATGTCTGACAAAAAAAAAAAAACAATCTCTGAATTATTGATGTGTGAAGCACAAAATAATTCAATTTTAAATTATGAATTCTATACAATATGAAAAACAACATCCAAGTTAACTGAAAAAAGATTATTCTATTGACCAACTCTCCTATTTTTATTCAACTATGAGTGAAATCTAATATACAGTATATTCCTCCTGGGTAATTCACCGTACCTGGACCTCATGAGAGGACCCATCCTGGGCCAGAGCCAATAGGATGCTGACGCTGGTCTTTAAGTGCTGGCCTGAGCCAATTCCTCCAACATATCGATGCAGACAGCCGAGAGCCAGTGAATGGCCTGTCCTTGAAACTACATCACGGGCTGATTTCAGTCTGGAAATGGAGGAGGAGGAAAGATATGGATCACATGATTAAAGCCAAGGACAGAGAGGTAGTTCAAGATAGATTAACAATCAAAGATTGAAACTGTTATCTTCCTGGGAGCATCTCTGACTTCCAATAAAGTATTAACTGATTATAATGAGGGTGAGTTGACCAAGTCTCCCTTGATATCAACAGGAAATATTACAGAAGAACAGACAATAAAGGAAAAAAGGACAGATATGAAATGCCTACTTGTCAAAGCTGGTCTGTGCCATTCTGGCGATGAAGGTAGCCTCTCCCACCACCTGAGCCATCCTACCCAGGGCCTCTCCAGCAGCACAGCGTAGGATGGGGTTAGGATTGTCCAGAGCTCCCATCACCAGGGCCAGGGCCGACTTACGCACCTCCTCAGGACCCAGAGTGCTCTTGTTCTCGGCCAAACCCTTCAGGGAGAAAGGAAAAGATGCATAATTTCTCACTGTATTCGCTAACTGAATAATGAAACATGATATTCCTGTCTTAAGAGCGTATAAAGCAAGTTTTCTCACCTTTAGGGCACTAAGCACTGCAGTGAAGATGTTCAGTTGGACTGCCTGCTGTCGAACACCTTTAGCCTGCTTTATACACTCTGCAAAGTGGTCTAGCATCTGCAGCCTGAGTCACACACACACAGTCAGGTCAAACTATTACAAAAGAGCATGCTACAAAGAAAATATCACAAAAATGTTGGCATGTTGCATGCTGTTTAAAATTCAAGCTATACTTCTCACCTGTGTTTGAAGGAGACGTGAGGGAAAACCACACCAAACAAAGCCACTGAGGCGTCGATGACAGACACGCCCAAAGGGAGAGGTCCTGGGATGGCCTCGCCTACAGGGACGCGCAGGTAGATGGAGGAGGGATCGTGTTCCAGAGCTCCACTGCCAGACGCACTGTTTGGCTGCAGCTGTTCAGTGCCCAGATAATCAGACAGTGGAGATGGTTAACACAAGATAATTAGGATTTCTGTCCAAATATCCTTTGTAGAAACACAACCACACGCAGACAGAACCCACATTCATTTAGAGATTTTTACCAACCTGATCCTCTATGGACTTGTGGTCAGTCTCCTGCAGCCAGGAGCCCATGAGCACACTGTCGTCATAGTGACAGAGAGAGCGCAACAAAGATGTGGTGGTGTTGGCCGAGTTGTCGGTCAAAGTGAACTCAGCCACCAGCTCCCTGAGGAGGGCGTTGAAACTGCCTACACAAGCAGAATTTTAAAAAGGGGTTTAAAACATCTTCTATAAATGTTCTTAAGCTCTGTGGGAAAAAAATGCAGAGGTTGTGTTACCTTCGTAGGTCTTGGGAGGTAACAGAGCCAGGATGTCGTACAACCGGAGCCTCACCATCGCTGCACTCGCTTTCAGATGAGCACCGTGGACCTTAATGATGGCAGGGACACTGATAAAAGGTGAAAACGTAACAAGCATTAGATATATAATCAGAAAACAATGACAGACAACAGACAACCATGATTAGAAGCATCACACTCACTGAGACATCATGGTCATGGCACATTCAATGGGTGTCATCAGTCTTCGGATCACATCTTCTGTTAGCAGCTCGGGGCAGTGGGCCACAAAGCTACGCATGGCTACAGATGAAAGAGAGAGGAGTCTTTGGTGAGAACTGTGTCTGCTGACATTACAGAGCATGTGAGGGTAAACAGGAGGGTGTTTTCTTTACCGCACAGCGCTCCAGCTCGGCCCTCCAGGGTCACCTGCCAGGTGAAGGAGTCTCCTCTGGCCTTTTCCGCCTCCAGCTCCTTCTGGGAGCGAGGAAACACATTCCTCCACAGCAGCAGCATCTTGGGGAGGTGGTAGCGTACGAGGGAGGGACCTGGACACAAACGCCATATCGGTGGTGAGAGGGAGACAGTACTGCAGACAAATCAAAGCCAAGCGATAAGCAATGTTTGGGAGACTCACCCAGAGTCATGAGGGCCCCTAACAGAAGCCATCCAGCCTGTGTGCGCTGCAGGGACAGTCGACTGTTCTGAGCAGCTGTCCGCAGGAGATCTTCAGCTATACTCACCACCAACTATGAGAAAATAACACAGCCAGTTCAATCTTTAAATCTATACAGGGTAATCAGTGAGGAAGGAAGGAACCAATAAGTAAAATAATAACTGAATCAGCAATTGTCTACACACCTTCCCCTTGGAGTGGGGGATACCCAGCGGGCACTGGTGTACGCCTCCCAGCAGAGCAGCCATCGCAAAGCTGTAGCCGCTCACAGCTTCAGGTGAACTCTTCAGGTTGTTGATCCTCTCTGCACAGCGGTCCAGCAGTGGGGTCAGCTGATAGGGCAGGGCCACGGCGACGCAGCGCAGGCACCACGCAGCCGCCAAACGAGCCGCCATGCTTGGGTGCAGCAGCACTGACGTCACAGTCTCGAGAAGTCCTGGGGAAGAGGACATGAAATATGTTGTAAGTCGTGAATGAATTCAGTCTAAATTCATTCTTTCTGACTGGGAATTAGAACTTGTGCGATTCACATCGAGAGTAATTTCAGTTAGTAAAAGAGGTGGACACGTTAAAACACATTATAAAAATTACAATAGATGCAAGTTTTCGCTCCACTCAGGAGCATTATCTTCTATATAAACCCAGCTTGTGTTTATAGAACCTTAAGAGCACTGAGACACGTGTCCCATTTAATATTGTATCCAGTATGTCTCACCTATAGAAGGCTCCTGGATGAGCGGTGAAGCCGTGGCACTCAAGCTCTGAACCAGACTGCCCAGTTCTTTCAGTGCACACACCATAACATGCTGACTGGCAGAGACGTCAGCTGCCCCTGCCTTGTTCTCGCCACTGATGTCGTTCACAACCGCCTCTGGAGGAACGTGGCAGAAAAAGAGAAACAGAAAAGGGAATAAAATGCATTTGAACAAGATCAAAAATCCTGGTACCAATGTAGTGTTAAGTTATTTATAAGCTTCAAGTGTTTTCACATTAAAAATATGTTACTTCATTCATAATTCAGAGTGCGTGCAGCATTGATGGATAAGGTGGCCAGCAATCAATAGCAACTTAGACTGATATTTTTCAAAAACAAAGGACTTTCAGAGGATAATTATAATCCTCTGGCACTATCAAATAAGTATCAAATAACTGACTGACCACATTAGGCCATGCATTGCTGTCACATATCGTCAATCTGCAAATACAGAACCACTTCTTCAAAATACAGAAGAGGACACTGCTGTACATGCCAAAAACTCAGAGCTCTGAGGATTTTTTAATACAAAAAAATGTACAAAGGTTATTTAAAGCACTGATAAGCCTGTCTGATGGCCATTTATTAATAACTGAAATCCTCAGAGCTCTATATAGGCAACAGTCAAGACAGATCACACGAAAGGAAAAAGTAGAATTAAATGATTTTAGGATAAGATTTTGAAACTGCTTGAACTGTGGCAGTGTGTTTTTCTCCCTCACAACTTGGGATTACAGGAACGGAAGCCAGAATACAGGGAAAAACATACACTAGGGTCCGCCCATCATAGCTCCCAGGAAAATATTTTCTGAGTCACTTTTAACTGAACATTTCTCATTTCAAGTCTCTGGTCAACTAGAAGCATGAAGTACAGGGTGAATGATCAAGTGCCCAGGACCATCTTGAGACACCGACATTCAACATCTTTCAAATTCTAAAAAGTCGATCTTACCATCAATAAAAAACAAAAGTACAGCAGGAACGACATAATACACAACAGTTTAAAAAGTTTGCAAAAGCAAATCAGTAAGAATCATCCCTTTTGAATGAGATAAAGGTATAAAATGATTGATGTGTGTTGTTGTGGAGCAGAAAAAACTATAACTTAAATAAATAAACAAAATGATGGACAAACACAAAGTAAATATTGCTTCTTGTTGCCGTGGGGAATGAGCTAACTACCCTACGTGTCTATGAAATTAGTGGCACATGCACTTTTCTGCTGTTGTCAGCCACGTATGTCAACAGTCAGAAGAGTTATGTTCTCTATCCTTAGGGACTGTAATGCAATGCTGAGCACGTGAATTTACGGGCAAACAGCCATGAAAGCTATGCAATAATGCGAGCATGGTAACTCAAATGCTGAGTTGTGAGGATAATGTTACAGACATTATGATGCTGCCTGTGGTTAAAAAGATGTGAAAAGAAGAAGGGGGATCCAAAAGAAGCAAGGCAGAAGCATGGAGAAAGCAGAAATAAGCCATCTCCGCACACAACACAAGGCGGAAAGAAAACTTACATGTCGTAAACAGCCTGGCGCAAACCATGCAGGATTTAGCTGAATGACAGGTGGATTAAAGTGATAAAAATGGATGAGTACTTACTCTGCAATGCTCTGAACCGTGATATTTCCCCCATCCTCCCTTACCCACAGCCCTCATTTGTTTGCTGATGGCTTGAATTTCTTTACCGTACAATTTGTGCTTTCTCTCCGAACAAGCCCCAGGGTGGCCTGAAGCATAAAAGGAGACACAGCGGCGTGGTGTTTACAGCCTCGACGTCGTCCTACGTGTATGGTGAGACACCAGATCAAAACATGGGACGGAATGTGGCAAAGTTGCGCTCCAGCCACGACCGCAAAGTGTAATCCTGAAACACAACGTAGGCCTGGGAAGATGAAGAAAAAAACACATGTGAGTCGGCTGAGTCAGACAATGCAGGCTCAGATTATCCTTATTTTGAGAACTTGCTTGGCTCATATTGTGGCCCACCCGCACCTCCTGCCCCGAGCCAAGGCCTCCCCCTTCTTATCTCTCCTCCGCTCTTCAGAGCCAGATCCTGCACGAAATCCGGTAGCCGTGGCTCCGTGCCTCCTCCAGAGTGGCCCAGCTTCACATTCTAATAGCATCACTGAAGACAAAAGCGAATTGAGCATGAAGAACTGAAGCAGTGAGCTAGTCTACTTAACATGAAACTAGCTGAACAAACTAAACATATCAGAATTTAACCTACCAGCACCAGCATTTTGGGCATTAAAGCAGTAGCCAAACTGTCCCAACAGTTTGGCCACTGCTACTCGGTACTATAGTTGGATCCTTCCAGTTTAAAACACAATTAATGACCTTGTTCTCCAGTTCTGTGGTCCACATGGAATACTTACCTCATTCTGCAGCTCAACAGGCTGATCAGGCAAAAAGATGGGAGTCCTTTTATTAACATTTACATTATGTATGTACAGCAAACATCTGCTTTTGTTTTGTGTTCACTGCTGCACAACCAACTTTGCCCTGAGAGAGCAAATAAAATGAGTAATTGATGATGGATTTTAATAATATGCAAATGCAGATGATGCATACAAACAATATGGATGCTCAGTTCACACTGTGCTTATCGTTGCAACATTCAGGCCACATAACTTGCACAACATATAGTAAAATTGGTCATGGTTTCTGAACAGGAGAAATTGTTTGTGCAACACATCTGGGTTTAGTCCAACATAAATGACACAACTCAAACATTTAAGTCAGTAGTATTTTGTGCGAGAGGAAAAACCCTAAAAGGTTGCCCAAACAATGACCTGAAATGTACATCCTTCATCTTTGGTACAGGACAGTCTTGGATGTTGATGGTGGACACAACAAAGAGCCTCAACAAATTAAATTTTAAATTTTCAGAGTGAAGTTTGTCTTTTGAGGCTTATCTATCTATCTATCTTATATGACTTGGGTGCTAGGCCTTGTAAGACTCCTCCACCAGTGCAAGAAACTTGACGAAATGCAGCCAGAATGGGGCATAATGAGTAAATCTAATGCCTTTTGTTACGTCCTTCACAGCTCCATTTAGATATTTTTTGAGACAGCCTTTGCACACCACACAGCGTGGCAGACCTGTCTGTGTGAGTAGGGAGGCGGGCGTTGCAAATGTCTCATGACGCTGAAGCAGCAGCACCACCCAGCCCACCAGGCACCTTCTGCCGAATGAGAGGATCTCTCCTCTGCCTTGGGACTAGATCAACAAAGTCAAGGAGTGAAATAAGAGGATTAAAACAGATGACACATCAGTTTCTGCTATAAGAGATGAAACTGTGTTCTGTTTCCAATTCTGCACACTTAAGTCTACCTCTGCACTCTTTAATGCCTTTAAAGATTATTAATTGTGTCTGGAAGGAGCTTCCCCAATCCTGCCCATCTTCTCATAAAGCGACTCCAACACATGCCACTGCAGCACTGTAGAAAAGAAGTTACTATGTGTGTTAAAATGGTCACATTTATCAAATTATTGATAAACAATGCAATGAAATAATCAGATAAAACTCAGAATCAAACATGTACATCATGAGTTAGATTTAACCTCGAGCTAAATACATTATCATCTATTAAACACTGCAGGGGAATTACCACAGTGGCAGTAAAGAGATTTGATGAGGTAGGTCCAGACCCTGATGTGTACCCCACTAATCACTTTTCATAGTCTACCTCTATCTGTATAGAAATAATAAGGTAATGAATGCTGGATAAAACCCTGCAGGACACCACTGATGTTGCTTCAACCACTACACTTAATCCCCCCTTTTAAACATGAAATGTCATTTTGGGATTAACATTTGGCTTAACTGCTGATACCCTTGACGAGGTGGGCCTATAGTATGGGAGCTGAAAGCAGCACTAATGACTTATAAAATTAAATGTTTATAATCTCAAATGTAGTGACTTTATTTTAAAAGAGCCATAAAAAAACACACTGTTTTGATTTAATGGGGTCTTACAGTTTTGTTAGCAAGTATGCAGGTGTGTCATCTTTGCTCTTATTGATGTACGTTGCATTGTCAGAGTCTGGAAAACAGTGAGGTGTCTCCGATGCTGGGGTGCGTGAGTTTTAGCCAGCAGTTTTTCTGGGTGGGCCAGGAGCACTGCGATCAGGCCGTCAGCTGCTCCCGCAGCTTCTTCTGCTTCTCCTTCCGTCCACCTGCCAGTCAGAGCACAAAATAAAGTCTGCTTCCTTCTAATAGATGCTTAGTGGATAAAGAAGGCCAAAAAATCCAGGAAAAGTCACCTTATTTGCAGCCACAAGGACTTTATCCAAGCGGAGCCATTCAAAGATAAAGACAGGCCTCTTGGCTTCAGTGATCTGGGCCAAGGCATCTGGCTGGCAACAGACTGTGAGACTGGCTCCATGGCGAGGACGTTTTCACACACCTCGCCTCTGTAATGTTACATTAGTGGATGTACCTTGTCAGTACATGTTTCTAATATTCCCTTCATCAGTGGATTAGCTGTACCACGAGGCATGAAAACAGAACTTGTGTTGCTAAAGATATGTTGACGTTACCGTCCTTGCTATGACTTTATTAGAGTTTATGCCAAAGATATAGTGATTATACAATTGCAGCAGCTGTCATTGCTTTAAACACTATTAAAACTGTGCTCATTTGTCGTATAAAATGCATCAAACTTAAATGTTAAGCTGGTAGCGTTAACACTTCGCTTTTCTGTGTTGACAACTGCCTCCTCCCAGCTGTTGATAGGCGAGCTAGTTAGCATCTAAGCTAGCCAGTTCCTCAGAAGGAACAAAGCTAAAACTCGGCTACACACTCCCACCCCAAACTGGGGTCAGCTGTCTACCGACATATTTTGAAACATAGAAATGTTCAAAACATCCAGGTAACAACACCTTCCTGATATATGGGATATATAAACAAATATTCATCCTACCTGTGTTTCGTTAACCCAGGATGAATGACTTGACAATGTCAACGGTGTCCGCGTAAATTTGTCCGACATTGAAACCAATAAAATAATGTACAGGAAATTAGCTTTAATATAACATGTAAAACTGTGTCACATTATATGTAAGCCTTTTCTCCAACTGTCTCTGTGCACTAAAATACATATCTTCGTCTGAATTATTTCCCGGAACTTTGTCCTTTGAGTTCGCTGTAGCTACTCGGAATGTATACTTGAACAGACAAACATCCGTGTAGCAAATACAACGCTCAACTGGATAGTTCAGTGTTAGCTAGGGCGGTGCTTTCGACTTATTTCTTTTACGCAGCCATGTGTCTGATGAGGAGGAGGACTATATCTGATCATTTCTCAGTAAAATGTAAGTGTTTAATACGTCTACTGTTCTGGATTAAAACCTAGGGATGTCGACATTGTGGCCGTTGAGAACCGCTGATTTAGAAATATAGAGTGAGCGTTTGCAGTCATTGCTCTCAGACTAACTGTCAGTTTTCTTATACTAATAGCTTTCCTAATGTTGCTCTGTCTCAGACAAGATGTGAAACCAGGAGTCAGCATGGTGAGGCGGGTAAAAGCGATGAAGGAAAGGAGACGCAGCAAACGAGAAAAACATTAGGAACCGTCAGAAAACCTACAAGAAAGGGCAGGAAGAGAAGTCGAGAAACAACTGCAGAGCTCCATCATAGTAATGAGAACAAGGATTTGCGCTCACCGTGGTTCAAAGCGGGTCAAGCTCAAGGAAGAGGCAAGTTTCTGCCTCTGGTTCTTATTTTACATATTTTGAATTTTGCGTGTACAATAATGTTCATCTGTCCACCTCTTCAGGAGCAGGAGGGTTGATCCAATTCCCTAAACATCAAAACTGGTGGGCAATACTTTTCTTTGAATTAATGTGTGGGTACAACATGTAATCAGCAGTGGCTTACCCATTAATATTTTTCTCGTGTAGATCAGACAAGAGAGGTAGCATTGGGATGAGAGGTGAAGAAAAGAAAAGCTGAGAACTTGAACATTATGACGAAAGTCTGAGCAAACAACAGAATATAGGACCAAATCTCTATGAGAGTTTTTTTAAATTGAGGTTTGCGTTTGACTGAAGATGCACCATGCCAAAATGTTTCATGGTCTGTGTGTGTATGTCATCGTGGGGCTTTTCATTTCCAGGTCCAAGAGTAGAATGAGGAGGGAGGCGTAAAGTTGAAGAGGAGATCTCAGAAGAGGTCAAGCGAGCCTGAGCAGCTCGACAGTCAGAAGGTTGGAGGAATTCGACTATAGCACAGGCTCATCAGGCTGTCACTCTGCATGACAATTAACTAAAAACATACAGGAAAATGACCATGGATTAATGCAGTAAATAGATTTCTCCTTTCATTCAGGGGCATCACTGTCCCAGAGAAGACAGTACTGGCCGGGCTGAAGCGCTGACCCGGCGAGGGAAGAGCAGGAAGGAGGAGGAGGAGGAGGAGGATGAAGAGGAGATTGTAGAATTAACTGTGGTATTCATGACAGGAGATTATTCTATGACAGTATAACATAAATCTCTTCTAATTAATCCTTTAAGCCTTCATACTAGTCCTTTGACAAACTGCAAATTCTGATCCTAGCAGAGGTCATTTTACCACCTTGTAATTGTGGGACCTATAATGGTAATAGTGATGACAACATGTGCAGTTTTATTGCCTTTGCTGTATTTATATTTTGTCTTTGTTTTTCTTACACAGATGAGACTTAAGCTCCCAACTGTCCTGGGATACAGCAGCAGATCATGACTGAACTTAACTTAAAAAAAAAAAAAAAAAGCGCCAGTAGTTCCCTGGTGAAAATGCAGCTACACATGTGCAGATAGCAAAGATTTATTCATACGTCTGTTTGAATCTGTTGTCTGACTCTGAAGAGAACAACACTGTTTGTACTGTTTCTGGGTGGTTGTTTATTTTTTAGCATTGAAATTATATTAAAGTTCTTGTTATCTTTTAATATTTATATTTTGAAAATCATATGTGTTTCATTAAATGTTTTAAAATATCTATCATGGCATCTTCTGTATTGTTTTATTTAGTAACTAAGTACAAAATTACTTTGGCAGTTTACAGATGAGTTAACATGAGTCTTAAAACTATTTGTACTATTATTTAGTATCACCACTGAATTTCAAGTAACATGTCTCTTCTCAGCAGAAAAATCTGAATCTGATAAGTGCTGTAGCAGTAAAATAAACTATGGCTGCCTTTTTGCTTGTTTAAAAGATCTGCCTTACACACTCGACACTTTAAATTATCAGTCTCTTTCATTCTATGTCTCTGAAAGCTGAAAGCATGCAAATGTTTTGTATTATGTTAATTATTGTAAACGTGCTACAGCTCCCATAGAGTCTCTCACCCTGTGAGCAGCGTTATTAAGTCTCATGGGGCGCGTTGTAATATAATGATTTTGTAACGTTTGATAAAGGTGAACAACAGGTATGCACATAATTTAATAAGCTACAAACATTTCAAGCTGCCAGCAAAGCAAAACATTAAAGCAGACTTATTAGTTGAACGTTTACATCAATATAATTTCCTTGTGAGTTGACGGCTACTAGCCAAGAGAGAGACATGTAATAACGTTAGACTAACATTTTCCATTTACCATACACTTTCAGTGCTTATATTCAAGTTATGCTACATCGATTTTGATATTTCAGACCTCCTTGAACGCACACGTATTGTGACGTTTGCAGTCTATGGACGTTTACCGAAACCGAAGCAACTGCGGGCAAAGACTAAGTGAGACTGGGCACAGCCTCACGAACTGGGCTGAGTGGGATAGAAACAGGAAAAAATATGCACTATACTGAAGTTTGCACGTTGTTTATTTCTGTTTTGTGATTCCAGGTGCTGAAAATTTATGATGGAAACGGAAGGCTTCACGTCCTTCCTTCAGACAATTACTCCCAGAGAACCCGCTTAGCGCTGAGATATGAGGACGTTGGAGCTGTTGGCCCAGGTCACATTAAAACGTAGTCTGATCAGTTGTCTATGGGGTTTGACCTGCAACATGCATGAGTGAGGACTTCAGCAAGGGCCCTAGATGGAAGCGCAGTAAACCATAGATGCATATTGTCACGCACTATGTGTGTACATGAGTTATCGACCAAACAGCACAAGTTTTGCTTGTAGAAATACTAGATTCTTCATGTTGCTTTCAGGCGCTGGTTTCGCTAACATACCTGAGACAGGTTTGTTATAATTGATACATTCTCTCAATTCAGTCTAGATAATCTGGAAATAGGAAAATGCAAAGGCCGTGATGGATGCAAGGTGATGAAATTCAATTCGTTGAAATTACTGACTGGACTGTGTCTGTAGCATCAAGTTAAATACTGAAAAAGAACTGTTTTGAAACCAATACACCAAATTTTCAGGTATTGACAAGCTCTAGTGCCAAATGAAACAGTAAGATTATTCACATATAATAAAATGCAAATTCATGTCTTTGCGGTGCATCCTCCATTTTCTCTTATAATCCTCCACCTTTACAGTGAGAGCAGTTTTGAATGTAGAAAGTGTATCCTGACGGCGTGGGGAAGAACAAGAAGAGGCCAGGCAGCAGGCAGCTAAAAACGCCCTGAGGGCCTGCTGGAGGAACCAGCTAGTGTGTAAGATGCTGGTTATTTACCTGCTGCATGTGTCTGTTTCGTAGTTAAAAGGACAGAGGAGGTCACCACGTCTCGCCGATATTATCTTTGCTGTTTTCTCGACAGACAGAAAGGCGGCAAAACTTCCTCTGCGCAGTTCATCCTCAGACGGAATTTACCAGTAACATCAACTACATCTGCTGGCTCAATGAATAGGTCAGAAGAACAGGCTGATTATAAGGCCGCAATGGAGTCAAACAGACTGGGACCAGATAACACACTTCTCTGTAAGTCTAAGTCCTAATTTATTCTCAACTGTTGAGTCACCGTGTAAAGACGCATTAAATAAAATGTTTGTGTGATATTAGTTATTTTACAGCTTTGTGTGGTTGTTGATAAGTACCCAGCTGATATGGGAAAACAAAGAAGAGGAAGCCAGGGAGGAAGCAGCCAAACTTGTATATCCACCCGAGATATGTGGCGGTAAAACTACAGAGGTAGTAAGATACACTTTAGTCTCTCTGGCTTAATTAAAGCAACAAGTTAACTGCAGAGCAACAGCGTCAAGCAGTTAAGTGGTTTCATGTACAGAGGAACAAAGCCTATCAATCGCTCGACTGGATCTCCGACTGTGAGTCCCATTCACTGAATTCATCGAGTGTATATTACCCATGATCCCCAGCTTCTGGGCAAGTACTGTCGGCGCAACAAACGCCAAACTCTCTATAATTCTTGATATTTAAGAGTCTCTGGCAGGATATCAGAGATAAAAGCTTATTTTAACTGATCAGTTCGGCATTATACTCTTGTACTTGCTGGGCCTGATTCCAGCAGTTTAAGCTGCTGACTATCACTCAGTTACACAGAGCAAGAACAGGTGTTCAGGGTGTGGGTGGAGTGGGAATGACAGGCAACATTCTCCCTATTACAAGTCAGTGAACCATCACAATTGACTGACTGATTTTGAAGCAGTTATTTTAAAAGTAAAACAGTTGTAGTATACAGTAATTATGCTTTAAAAGTCCTAGAAAAAGTGAAGAAGGGAAAGAAGGAATGCCTGTCAATGATTGATACAGTCTCATAAATGAGAATACCTTTTTCATATTATTTTTTCACAGTAAATCACAAGAAACATTACTTTTTTGTTTTAAGCCTAGAGAGGACAATTAATATGTCAGGCAACAAAAGGTCATCGAGTCAAAATGTGTCGAAATCTGGTGAGAACAAACTATTGTGAATACATCGTCTCATTCTGATTCTGTTTGATTTGTTAAAGTTTTTTAACTGGTGTCTTGATTCGTTCTGCTGGTTTTAACAGTGAAAAGTAAAACCGTGAACATAAAGCCTGAAGGTGGAAGCTTAGCGAGATGAATTTCATTGGATTGGTCAACCATTACTGTCAGAAAACAAGGCGCTGTACATTCCTTGAGTGAGGGCTGTAGCCCTCACAACCGTCAGTAAGTTCAACCGAACCTCTGTGACTTGAACAGACACTACAGAGTGCTAACTCCTGATTAATGTTTATTTATGAAGAAAAATATAAAAAATGTTGCTATTGATCTAAACTATTTCTTAAAAAACAACACAGATTCTTCTGGGTGGTGATCAACAACAAGGAATACCCACAGGGTGAGGTAAGACTGTCAAAGAGCCAAACAAAGTGCAGCTCAGCCTGGCCTGGTCTGCTCTTCAAGAACAGTCCGACTGGGACAACAGGTATTTAAGTATTTCTTGTTCTTTAAATGATAAATTGTGGTTTTAGTAATAACTCAGGAAACAATTTGTTTTTCTGGGTGCTGTAAATCAGAATATTTCTACAATTTGTATCACATATGTCCCAGCATGGGTGTTGTGATCTGCTGGCAACACTTCAAGGCTTTACAGCAACTTTTAAAGGAGTCCTCACTCAGTGTAACCATATTATTTAAACCACCTACTTGTAAGGTGGACATCATCGATATCGTGGCAGTGATGGGGAAAAGACTGATTTTAAGGTGGCAGCTCCTGTGCAGTCATACAGCAGTAGCAGTAGATTGCAAGTGAGGTTCTTTTAAACAGCTGTGGTTTAACATCCTAAGAAGAAAATGGATCCCCGCATAATAAAAATATCACATTGATGTTAGGCTGATGATTTTACACTACACACACAGAGAGCATTAATTAGTAACAAAATATGACACTAGGTAACAGATAACACTTCCTTTGTGCTTTCAGATTACTTTAAGATCAATTCGTCTTATGAGGGGCGCCAGTCAAGCTGTCCTCACCACCAAGCACACCGTAAGGCACCGACTGAGAAATACAACAGATGATAAAAAGGTTTAATGTTAGTTGGCTAATTTGTCACTGTATTTTCAAAGGAACCACTGAATGCAAAATCAAAACTATCGCTCCTATTAGCGTGGTTGTTTTCTGGTCACGATCCCTCCCAAGGTTCAGGTCTGTTATTTACTACTACTCTACTACTCTTACATAGTGATGACAGTCATTTATTATGCACAGTTGGTTGAATGAGATATATTAAGTTGCTCCTAATTGCCTTTCATGTAAAACAACCTTCACTTCATAATCTAGTTTGAATTTCTGCCACTTAGTGTTTTTCTATATCTCTTTGATTAAAGAATTCAATCAACTATGTAGATAGCCCCAATTTATTCTCAGCTATATAGATTACTGAGGCTGAGTGAAAGTTGATGTCTCCTCCTCTATGATGGATACTATGATGATGGTTCTATGACCACTATAATGGGTTTCATGCTTGTAAAATGGCACCTCAGGGGAAAAACCACTTGATCAATAGAAGCTAAAACAGTTTGATTGTATTCAAGTATGTAACAAATGTTTTATAATTTGAGTCTGTTTTCTTACTTCACACAGGTTAAGGATCAAACTCCTGATTTGAGCCCAAAGTAAAGTCAGCTTTTGAAACCCACTATAAACCACAGTATGGAATATTTCATATGGCATTACAGCTGATTATCATTTTCCATGTCTTGTCAGAATTGCAGCAATTTTTCAAAATGCCTCCAGAAACAGAAAAGAGGTAAAATAAATCTGTTGAAACATGAAATATATTTAGTGGGTTTATGCTTTTGTTGCAATCTCAAAATCATTATTTTTTATTTATTAAGGCTATAAAGATCTCTGCGAAAAAAGAACCAAGGAGATCCCAGTGAGAAAAAAATCACGCAGCCAGTAATGTCAAGGTGTGGAAGTCCTGAAGTCAAAATTATAATCTTAGCATAATTTAACAATATTTCTGTTGTCTTTAGTTGTATTGTTTTATTCCAAAAATGGACATACAATTGACAACAAGACATTTATATATTTTGCTTCATTATATTAATCTCAACGGATTTACTTTGAAATTTGACTCCATAGAAGCGGCTTCGACAAAGGAGCCTTTGGTCGTGTTTTCAAAATAAAAACAAAAACTTCTTTGGATAAGTATTATGCTATAAGATAAATGCGCTGCAAAGTAAGTAAGCTATACAATCATTTTCTTAATAAAGCACTGCATAGTATTTTCATGAAAATATTTACAAATGCTGGCACCCAGTTAAAGTGCCAGTACATTGTTGACTTAACTATTGCGTTCTACCAATCAATTGTTGATGCTTCAAAGAATCTTGACCATTAGATGCCGATCATATATATATATATGGATTTATCTCACTACGTTGGAAAAGCAGCCAGTAAACTTTGTTTTAAGTTGAAGATTTTTATTTTTTAAATTGTCGATTGATCTATGTCCTTCATATTTTATTAAGCCTGTCAGGGTTTCTGTTGTGGGATTGTGAGCAATTGTGTAGGCAATGTATAATTTTTGTTAGCTTTTACAAAAGTTGATCACAAGGAAGTTGCAGATGTAGTGCAAAATAAGTTAAAAGAAGTTCTATTAATTTAGTCTTGTTCTGGTGTTTGATCAGAAAAGCTCTCACGAGAAGTGGGCGTTATCAGACCTCCATCACTGCAACATTGTTGTTCGATACTGCGTGTTGGATGGAGGATACAATTTCAGTGGGAGGAAGTACAGCTGACGTGGCAGTACTTCACAGTAAAGTATCTTTGCTCTAGTGTTCTTATTAACTACAATGGAGATCGTCATTTCTTTTCTTGCTTTTCTAGGTCAACCAGTATTTCCTGCAGTTCCTCTATATTCAGATGGAGCTGTGTGACCTCAAAACACTTAGGGGTGTGGATGGAGTGAGAAAATACTCAGAATGTGAAGAAATCTCTGCGAGACTTCAAGAGAAGGGAAGACAGTCTAACCATTGCTGCAAATAGTCAGTGGGTGACAGTACATTCCTCCAAGATGCTCATCCACAGACCTGGTGAGAGGATGATATGATAAAATCGTATTTTACATCACCTCACTGGAAGGAGTTACATATTTATTGGTGTTCTTTTAAAATGTTTGACCTACGAACATCAGCATGTTTTAGGCGGGATGGAGAAGTGAGATCGGAGACTTTGGTCTGGTCACTGCTAGGAATGATAGCAGTCCGAACATGATGGAGATCTTGGCGTGCAAAGGGAACCCGTCTTGCAGCTGGGCAGGTTAGATGGTCTAAACTAGCATTAACTTTGACTTTCATGCAGGCACTAATGGTGCTGCTGCTTTCTTTATTAAGCTGGTTTTGTTTCAGTCTTCCTGACTGTCAGATCACATGATCTTAAATGAAAAAGTCACAGTCAACAGCAGTGTTGTGATAGATATCCTATGTGCCCTAAGGAATTGAACACCTGCACCAAGGACTGTCAGATAATGCTTGTGCTAACTGCCACTAGCAAAGGACCATGGGTTGGTTACATTAGACTTTAAATAACAGTTTTGAGGGTATTTGTGGCCTGGATAGTTGGATAAGAGAATAAACAATAGAAGGTTTCACAGCACAGATCTCATGTTCTTGTTTTATGACAGAAGGCTTAGGAGCACCTACGACGAAAAGTGGACATATTTGCTTTGGGCTTGATATGTTTGAACTTCTCTGGAACCTCACTGGCAATGAAGGCGGAAAGTGGTGAGTTTCCAAGACAACTGGGTATTTATATTGTTGTCCAATATAATTTTCATGGTACAAATTTCAACATTATTGGACATCTTATCAGTTTTAGCAAACTATTAACGTTCTTCCCTCTTTTGATCTTTACATAATCTAGATTTGGGGCGATGCAGAAACCAAAAAAACTTCCTAAAGGTTTCATTTCCTATAAGGTATGGCAGTTTTTTATTTACTTGAAACATAAAACATTATCCAGCCATAGAGTGGTGGTCACTTGTTATAATACTATGAAGAACTGAGATTGAGGGGTTTTGTAGTTATTAAATCAAACATAGGAAACACACAGATTGGGTGAAAGCATGTATTGATATTATAGAATTTTATATGGAGATTTTTGCTTGTTATTGTTGTTTCATTACAGAACCATTATAAAGTCAACTCTGTGTGTAAAGCCAGAAGACAGGCTGAAGCAAGTAAGCAGAAGAAAGACCTGGAAAAGTGCTCATACATGAGAGCTAAAAAATATGCATCGAGACAGTAGGACTGTCAGTAGGAAACAAGGGACTTATTCAAAGATCTGATGGGACATTAATAGACATGGAAAAAGGCATATAAACCCCATTCATTTTCTAATCAGAGAATGAAACGTGAAATTAAATATGTTCCGTATTCACTTTCCAATAAATAACTATGTGAGTTAATTTAGTAATTATTAGTCTTGCTTTAGAAACAATGAACATATTTTTCTAAATGTCACAAAATAGCTGCTTGCTTGACTCCATGATGATGGGAGCCATTAGAATCAATAAGCGCCTGAGAACAGTCACACGAGGTTCACTATTTTAGTAATTTCATGTGTGTATGAGCAGTGTTGAATTTATTAGTATTTCACCCAGGAGGATTTTTATTTATTTCATTGTGCTGGTTGATACAGTGCAGAGATGCTCACCCTTTTCTTCTCCAGTTATTATGATTGAGACTGGTGTACTGATTTCAACCGACTCTGCCCAGTAACTGAAAACAGCGACTTTGGGTCTGCCTAAATACACTATTAGAAAAATTAGGTCTTAAAACAATTGTTTTATTTTTCTGTCTTTCACTGAATTCATTTTCCTGTTATTTACCAATGGGGCCAATTTGACAAACTTAATTCCTTCCTAGCACCACAGGCCAAACGTAATGTTTCCATCATGATAAATAACGTTGTTAAGGTCAAATGGTGTCTGTTATACATGGAATGTCAGAGACCAAGCTGTGTTTTGTCTGTATGCTGTTTTACTAAAACATTATTAAGATTGTTAGGTAGTCGAAACAGCAGTTCTTTTCCTCAATGCCTAGATAAGGTAAGGAGGAAATATGAAAGAAAGGAAGAAAAGTTGGTATGCTGCACATTTAGAAAGGGCATGATGCACCATGAATAATAACCCTCTGAAATTATTTTACTTTAGTTTCTGTCTGCACTTTTATGGTAATCTAATTAAGCGAAACCAGCTAGAGCTGTGTGAGCCGTCAGTCATGGTTGGCAACAGACGGTGATAACGAGGATCTGCTTGCACCATACTTGAGGTGGGAAATACTGTAGGAGTCTCTAGCTGCAGGATTCCAGGTGGGATCTGACTTCTTCTAATTCTTGCTACTTCTTTGACAATTAGTAGATTTGGCGCTCCGATTAGGTGTTTAACATGATCAGGTATGTGGGGTGTCAGCACAGAGTCACTCAGCTCAAGGCCAGGACTTGGGTCTTCAATATTTAACAACCAAACCTTTGGCATATTCACAAAACAAGCTGCTTTCAGTGAATCAATAATATGCCATGTTGTAACATGTTATCCAATTCTCTCAGCCATGCTAAATGAAACATTTCTCTGGTTCTCAGTTCTCCCTCTGGACCTGCTGGCCCTATTTTCCATAAAAGCCCCAACTTTGGGTTGAAGTGAACTAACCAGCATTTAGAGGTGTCCCTTTTTATTTTTTCCCTGTTCCTGCTGCAAGATTCTGCATGCCAATGGACAAGTACAAACTGGAACTAATGTGCAGAGTTACCAAATGTGCATCACTATTAACAAAAAATACATTTAAGAAAAGAGTGACATACTTGTTATATAAAGAGATTTTGACAGTGCACTTCCGTGTCCATAGTTTACGAATGAAGGGTGGGCGCAACGTTTACTCAGAAATCAAGAAACTTAGGACGAGAGGCTGCAGAATCAAGGAGGAATCCGCGGATGTCGAAGAAAGTTTAGATGGAGACCGAAAGAGAACGTATCATTAACCTTTCACCTTGTTCTAGCAGTTGTTTTCGACTGATGGGTTTATGATGAAGCGGTGACTACGTTCTAAAAACTAACCGACTATGCGGAAGGGCTTGGAGCTGAAATTTGACGATCTGTCTACCGGCCCGACCATAAAATAAAACGTAGTCCAAAAAGTGACTATGATGCCTCCCGCTCTTAGCTTTTGCACATGGACGACCTTATTCTGTCATAGTCATTTTCACGTAGGAAGTGAGAGGATACGTCAAGGTTGGCTGGTGATAAAGTGGTGGTTAGACATCAACATTATCGCATGTAAACAGCTATAATAATGGTGGAGGTCTTGTCAAAACCAAACAAAAAACAACATTGCAGCTAGCCTTTTACAGCTTTAACATCAAATATGATATATCACAATAGTGCAAAGGTTACTGTAGGGTATGTTTAACAACTGGCTCACAGCCCTTCACAAAGTTTTCATGAGTATTAACAATTGCACAAAGTGAGTACAATGTGTCCACACATATAAAGTAGCAGTGAAGATGTGGCCGGACCCGTTTCCCTACCATGTTGATCAGCTTCCTCACCTTGGTCTCTATTTATATTTAACTATAATAAACATTCACTGTTGAGTGTTGAAATTGTTTCCCAGTGTGCCCCACCACCAACAACGTCACCTCAAGTCAACTTGTGGTGTTAAGCTTTGACAATGCCTCTTCAGATTTACCGTAACAGCAGTCCTGAATGGTAAACCTTTGCCAACGGCGAGAAAAGTAAGAAGGAGGTAAACAGAGAGCAGCTAAATATATATATAATCTATCAGACAGAGTATCTCTGATGAACTATATAGCCTGCTCTATAGTATGGGCAAGGAACAATGTCACAATAACACCTGTGGAGTCAATAAAAGTGGAATCAAATATTGCTTATCTCATAAGTCTCTATATTATTATTGAAAATAATATTAATTGCATCTCTTTCGTTTCCATCTTAAAACTAATTAGTTTTATGATTTTAGATGTAGGTTCAAGGTTGGTGATGAGAGTACCCAGCTCTGCAAAAACAAAGGGCGCTAAGAAGAAACGCCAGGCTTACATCCAGATCTTTGGGTGTGAAGTCTAAAAACAAAAGGACAAATTTCATTTGCCTTGTCAACAACTACTGTCAAAACCATGAGATCCATAATTTCATTGAAGAGAAAAGAGTAGGACCAGCACACATGACCCTAAGTAGTATGAGTGAACCTCTGTAACTTGAGTAGAAGTTAGAGCAGACTTCACCGACTTTTTGATTGATATAGAGGGTGTTCATTATTCAGGTCTAATATTCCCTCCTGCCTAAACAGATTCTTTTACAAATTAGTGATTAATGGCAAAGGACTGCCGGTAGGTGAAGGTAAGACTAGCATGGAAGCCAAACAAAGTGCAGCTCAGCTGGCCTGGTCTGCTCTTCAAGAACAGTCTGACTGGGACAGCAAGGTATTTAATATTTTCTGTTGTTTTAAAATGTTAAAATATGGTTTTGATGTCATAATTAGACTGTTAGCATACATAATATTCAATTTTCTATTCCTTTTCAGTAAAGCTGTATAGTTTTTATGTCACTTTCTGTTCTCCTGATGTTTGCTGTCAGCCCTCAAATGTATTGCTCAGGAAACATAGTCACCACTATTATGCTGTACCAAATTTTTATTTTGAAGATTATCTTTCCTTTTTCCTAGCATTGCTGTTTTGTTTTATCTTTTTTTACCCCAGCCACCATGTTGGATTTGAGTGACACTGACTCATCAGCTACTTTGGCTTAAATTTGTGTGGTTGAACATGAGGCTTAAATGGTGTCGCTGGAAATTAACTCATCAAGTGATAATAGTACTTATTTTTGTTCATTTTGGGTGTCCTTCAGGTCAACAGTGTCCGAAGACAGTGGGTAACAATGTTGTCATCACCAACATCTACACTGTGGGTACACATTATTAATAGAACAGATGATAGGAACATACTGATGAAACTGCACTAACAATATTCTTTTGTAATTCAAAAGTCTTTTGAGCATCACCCCAAAGCATGGAAAGGAGTACAACTGAATCAACATTCTCTAGATTCATCAAGCCCTGAGGCTCAGGTCTCTTTATTTTTACATTTTCTTTATATAGTCATGGAAAATAAGAGCTGGACATTCTTCTTCATATTTTAGGAATAAAACGTTTCTGTGTCACTGTTGACCAATTCCTAGACTGAAACCTATCATTTTCACATGCGAAGTCTAATCATAAATCATTTAAGCAAAGGCATTGCTCTTTCTTCTATATTCTTGTGTGCCACTATATTAAAGTATAAAACTTCTTAGAAGAGGAAAAGCATTTATTATTATTATTGTATTAAAATATACAATGAAATTTGGATAGTGCTACTACCATATGGTACCTAAAGTAAAAAAAAAAAGACTTAGAAAATATCCATACATTCTCCAAAAACACAGAGTTTAGATAAATAATAAAATTAATTTAGATTTAGATATGTAAGCTGTAGTAGTGCACCACTTTGACTAAAGCAGACGGTTTGACATGAAAAAAGCTAAGTTGTGCTCCTCTGAGAAGGTGATCTGACAGTACTACTACAGGATGGATAATTTTCTTTGGAGGGTGCTACATTGTAAAAGATGAATTTCATTTTAGTTATTTATTTTTTGCATTTTAGGTGTCCCTCAGGTCAGCTGTGTCTGTGGACAGTGTACCAACCCAGCTGTCAACACCATCTTCACTGTAAGTCACTTGTCTGATAGAGTCAAAGCAGATTGTCGAGGTCAATACAAAGAAAGCTCTATATCCCTCATTTTATTTTCAAGGGAGTCTCTTGAAGCATCATCACAAAGCATGCCTACCGGTACAAGTGACTCAGTAGTCTTTACAGATTCATCAAATCCTTCTAAGGAAAAGGTCTGTTATCTCTCTCATTATTCTAGCAACTGGCAAAGTTCAAAGAAAAAATCCCCCTTCTTCAATATTATACTATGTACTATATGCTAAATACTATGTGCGTAGGGAAAGCACCAGAATATAGGACCAAGAAACCTTAGTTTATGTAGTCACAGGAAATAGAAAGTTGCAGTATCTCTATCTATGAAGACAGAGGCTCTTAAAAAGGGGCTCTTAAAAAATCTATCTACAACTTGGCTTTTCAACAAGATGGTGAAGTTGCCATTGAATTGTTTTTATTAGTAAAGTTTGAATTTTCAGCCTTTTAAATCCAGTCTTTATTTCACTCTCTCAGGATGCTGACACAAACAAAAATATGGAAAACAGACCAACTGAGACAAGAAACCAATCACGGTATGAACGTTTTTACCTCTCCCAATAATTGATTTACAATCAAGAAGACATCTGTGTTTTTTACATTGTTATCTTTTTCTAGGTTTCTCGATGCATTAACAGTTTTGTTAATCTCTACAGATTTACCTCAGACTTTGATTCCATAGAATGTCTTGCAAAGGGAGGCTTTGGTCATGTTTACAAAGCAAGAGATAAACTGATGGACAAGTTTTATGCTGTAAAGATTGTCCGCAGTAAAGAGTAAGTCAAGTTGGCACAGTAAGTTTTCAGTGCACACTGCAGCATTTTTGTAACAGTTATTTCTTGTACTCCTTTTGATCAGAAAAGCTCTACGAGAGGTGGGCGCATTGGAAGAAATCCTTCACTGTAATATTGTTAGATACTATACTTGTTGGGTGGAAGATTCAGAATATCAATGGGATATTACAACTGACAGTTACAGCACTTCCCAGTAAGTCTCATCTGCTTGTTTAGATCTTTGCTCTACTGCATTTATTTACTATTGTATAAAGGTATGTCTTTTACTAGATTTCTAATCTCTAGGTCTACCAGTAATTCATCACGAAAGTACCTCTATATTAAGATGGAGTTGTGTGAATCCAAAACACTCAAAGACTGGATAAATGAGAAGAATAAAGGAACTCTGCAAGAGTCAGAGAGAGGAAAAGAAAGTCTACCCATTGTCCAGCAAATTGTCAGTGGAGTTGAATGCATTCACTCACACAAACTCATCCACAGGGACCTTAAGGTGAGACTCAAGATGCTGAAACAAAGTTGATCTAGTGCATTGGGCTAGTTCATACTGGTACACAGTACTAGCACTTCTTCCCCTGCTTACTTTCACATCATACTGTGTTCCTCCACTTATTATTTAACATAGGTACATTTGTTACTATTATTTCAGGATTTGCCAGTTGTTCCTTTTCAAAAAACCCAGTGAAGTGTATGTATGATAATAAATGTAGTGAAAAGGACTATGTTTTTAAACTTTAAAGTAAGTTTTTTAATAGGCTGCATAGTTTTTAATGTATTTTAACAGCATCTTGTTACCATGCACACCCTTAACTCAGAGTGAACAGTGAACTCAGATGTCTGCACCAACTCTGATCAACTATTCTGGTAACAAAAACTCAATTCAGGGTTAAGTAAATTTTTTAAACCTGCTCTCTGGATCAGGCACCTGTTCTCACCATGTAAACTGCCAACAGTGTCAGAGCCCAAGCCCAGTCAGTATTGTGGTTAAGGTGTGGCCATGAATTTGCCATAGTAATGTTTGCTTTTTTCAACAACAACCCCACCCCGTTTGCATTCTAAGTCAGTAACATGTTTTATTGGAATCCAGAAGATGTGAATAGGAAAATATGCATTGCTCTCCCACGCAAATGAGAAACTGATCACACTATCTTTGTCTTGTTTCCCGTCCTAGTTTTTTGCCTCCTATCACGTGTTGGTGAGCTGTCTAATCAACATAAATAACAATATAAAAAAACAGCCCTTGCCCACAGCAGCTACATGTGCATGACTTTTAGATTTGCTAACAGTTTTAACTACTCTTACTATAACTGAGGTTCTGAATTTTTCAGATGATTTCTGACAACACTGCTATCACCTATGGAGCTACATGTTGAATGTTTAAATTGCTGCTTTTGTTTTTCAATGGTTAGCCTCCGAACATCATGTTTGGACGGGATGGAAAAGTAAAGATCGGGGATTTTGGTCTGGTCACTGCTGAGGCTGATGACGATGCTGAAAATCAGACAGAGAGAACAAACAAAACAGGGACCAAATCCTATATGGCTCCTGAACAAGTGAGATGGTCTATGTTTGTTTACAGTCACTTTTGATTCTTCTGTATTTCTTCTTTTTTCGGGAGGCTCAGTACTACCTATATGTAAGGCATCTGAAGTGTGCTTTTTTAATACTGTTTTTACTTCTTGTTTTATTACAGAGGAGCAAAAAAATGTACGACCGTAAAGTGGACATATTTGCTTTGGGGTTGATCTACTTTGAACTACTTTGGAACCTCTCTACTGGCCATGAAAGAGGAGTGGTGAGTGTTTCATATACAGAATATAATAACAATATGCTGTAAACTGTACTAAAGATTTACTTGTGACTTGTCATGACAATTTTAGCAAAATACTTTACATAGACTTATATACGAATACGAATAAGAAACTGGTAATTTACAAGTAGGTATCAAAAGCACAATATAGATGACACTTAATCGTTTTTCTTTCTTACTTACATCTTCTTTCACATCATTGCAATTATTAGCTGTTTTTTCCCCCAAGCCAACTAACACATTATTTCATCCCTTTATCACTGCATGAATACTAGATTTTGAATAATGCCAGAAGACAGACACTCCCTGAAGAGTTTTCGTTGAAGTTTCCTGAAGAGGTACATTCATGTTCTCCTGATATTTTTAATAAAATAACTGATTTACTCGTCAGTATTTGTTGCAGTTTTTCATGAAATGTCAAGGAGGGCAGATGACAGTGCTCTGAGAAAATCTCAGTTTCAAAAATATATGTTGCAGCATGACATTTATTATTAGTTGTAAAAACATCTAAGTAGCTTTTTATGTTTTTTTACAGAACCAAATAATTATGTCAATGTTGTGTGAGAAGCCAGAAGACCGACCTGAAGCGAGTACACTGAAGGCCGAGCTGGAAAAGTTGCCTCAGACACTCAATGCACAAAATATGCCTCAGGAAAATGTAACTGTCTGACTATCACCAGGGCCCGTGATAATTCACAGGAGATTATGGAAATGGGTTTTATTTTTAAGCAGGGAATGAAACACGAAATCAAACTTTATCATGATTTTAACCCATAGGCTGACCATTTCTCCTTTAGGACAATTATAAATTATGAGGGATGTAAAACGGATTAAATGGATCACATGTAACACATCTCTGAAGCTTTACTATTTTTAGAATTTTTTTACTTTCTTGGGGACTTCATGAGTTAAACGTAAGTCATAAAGAACTTTCTACAACATTTAAACAGTTGGTGACACCTGTGTCACTGTGGGTTCTTATGGGTTAAAATAACAGCTGACGTTTTATTCTATGCAGGGAATATGAACATGTATTTAAAGTACATATGTGCCTTTGTTTTGTATTTAATGTGTAAAGTTGGAAAATAAAATTTTTATCTAGAGCTAAATGGTAATTTATTGGTCACTAGTAATTTAATGGTAATAACTTGGCAGCCCTCTCTACAGGCAGCACACATCAGCAATCAGTAAAAATATTATTTGAGAGTTTCTGCTGTAGGTGTTCATTGTGAAGGTTTATTTCTGTACTTGATTTACATTTGTATAAATTATGTGGTATAGAAAAACACAACAGTTAATGCATTCAGTTGGTTTGTTAATCATTGTGCTTAGGAGCTCTGTGTATTACCAGAGCTTTAGACTTGAGACTTGGAAAGAAGAAAACTTGAAAGAAAACAATAAGATCAGCCTGTAATTGCCTATGGAAGTTCAGTTTGTTACTCTAATATCTTGCTGGAAAACTGAAAAAGATTCAAGCTTAAGCTCACAGATAGGACACTGAAGGAGAAGCAGTGAAATCTCTCCACTGCAGCCAGGTTAAAGGTCAGAAGCAAATATGACTAACTACAATGGTTGCAATTTTACAGTTACATTATGTCAGGAGCTGGGAAGAGGGCAAAAAAAATCCTAGGGTGTGCGGGCAACACCTACATAGATAAAGGACATGTCAACAGAAACTATTGAAAAAGCTACAAAACAACTATACATATATGGGTTACATTTCCGTACAATGCTTTTTATCTGATGCCCAGTTTCAGTTTTGATGCGATGAAATCGAAACTTACAGACATTAGAAGTCAGCTGAATCGATACAGAGCAGGCATATGAACGCGGACCGGGGAGGCGAGCAGATATGGGAAGGGATACGGTGGAAGAACAATGAGATTTACACTTTCCTCGGACATTTTTATGTACTTTAAGGTCAAATTCCGACAATTGCGTCATTTATAATGGAAACTGGGAACTACGTGGCTAAACTAAACGAGTTTTCACAGAAAACACGCTCGACGCTGCACTATGAAGAACTTGGCTCTGATGGACCTGACCACATTAAAACGTAAGTTTAATACATGTGTGGTATCCGTGTAAAGCTGATGTATTCTGATGTATTCTGATAGTCGTGCTGCAGCAAAATGGGGGCGCTTTAGCATGACAGACTCGTTCACAGGGTGGCAGGGGTGATCAGGGGGTGGTGGCGGTGGCGAAGTATCAAGAGGATACCATCAGAAAAGCAGCTATACTGCAATGCAACTCCTAATAAATCATGAGATTAAACAAAAATAGTGACAAGTTTTTACTTAAAGCACAAATAAGCGATATGCTTCCCTTATTGAGTTAATGTGTCCTCAGATAACCTGGCTGGCATAACCACTTTCTACTTTGTCCTATGTTCTGTCAAATCTGTATTTGTAGAGTGTGATCAGGTAATTTTGATGGAGTGGAGGTATAAAGTTGCACACAATGGAAAGACTTGAGTCTAAGTACCTCAAAATTTGACTTAAGAGTTTTACTTTGAACAAATGGGCTGTTACAGTTTCAGCATATAAATGTAGATGTTTAACTGAGCAGAGCTTTAGTCTGTACTTATGTTTGTCATTGACAAAACTGAATATCCTGGAGGTGTCCCACAGTTGCCACAACATGAATGACGAGTTTAAACAACTATTTCCTAGAGGCTGAAAATGGTAGTGCTTGCATTCATGTAATTACCCAACTAACACTGTTTCCTGGATGACAATGGATCTGACTGTTGCTCTACAGATTCAGGCAGAGGGTAGTCTTTAATGGTAAAGTCTATCCTCCTGGTGAGGGGAAGAACAAGAAGGAAGCCAAGCAAAATGCTGCTAAAAATGCCCTGAAAAGCTTGTTGGACAGCGACCAGGAGTCGGTCGACTCGGTAAGATTACTGCTCCTCTTTGACCATGTTGGACCGAAGGCATTAAAAAAGTAAAAGACCAGTTGATGACACAGTATGTCTCCTTGATGTACATTTGTTATTATCTTGACAGACAAGTGCAGCAGAAACTTCCACTGCACCAGTTTATCAGCCGGCAGGTACCAGTAACATCAACTACATCTGCTGGCTGAATGAATATGGTCAGAAGAACAGGCAGAGTATAAGGGCTGTGGAGTCAACCAAACCAGGGTTAAATAATGCTGTTCAGTAAGTCTCCTAACTGCATCCAAATACTTAGGCATTTTGTCATAATTTAAAAATGCATTTAATAAAAGTTTTAATGATATTTTATGATATTAGATGCTGTAGCTTTGTGGTTGGTGATAAGGAGTACCCAGCTGTCTCTGGAAAAACAAAGAGAGAAGCCAAGGAGGAAGCAGCCAAGCTTGTATATGATGTGATATGTGGCAGTAAAACCACAGAGGTAACGAGTAATACACACCAGTATCTCTCGGCTTAGTCATGTCACATACCCATCAGGCCACAGTCTACTGTGTGAACAATCCCAAAATTGTGCTGTTTTTTCCCCAAGACTGCAGATCTGCAAGATGAGGAATTAAGTCAAAGCATTTCTGATATCTGGTGAGTATATCACAGTGGTAAGGCATTGTTTCATTGAGCGTCTCCATCAATGTAAAATGTTACTTGTTTTTTACAGCAACAAAACAGGGGGCCTGAGTTTGAACAACAGCTTTACAGAGACAAATTACATCGGAATCGTCAACCACTACTGTCAGAAAAAAAGGCTCTCCCATACATTTATCGAAGTGAGGAGCTGTGGCCCACCTCACAACCGTCAGTAAGTTCAACCTGAAGCTCTGTAACCTGAATAGACACTACAGACAGGGTGCTAATTCTTGATTGATGTTTAGTTGTAAAAAAATATATTAAAACTAAACAATTTTTTTAACACAACACAGATTCTTCTACAAATTAGTGATCGACAACAAGGAATACCCTGAGGGTGAGGGTAAGACTGTCAAGGAAGCCAAACAAAGTGCAGCTCAGCTGGCCTGGTCTGCTCTTCAAGAACAGTCCGACTGGGACAGCAAGGTATTTAATAGTTCCTACTCCCTCTGTATCATTCAATGTAATTCAGCAGGAAACTGTAGTTTGTGTAGTTTGGCGGCAGCAGATCTTAAAACCATCTGGTCGTGGCCGAATGTTAGATTTTTGGGTTGTCCAACCATCTCATTCCTGCAAAAGCAATACCTCAGGAACACCTTTTTCATTTCTTTTTGGCACAAATGTTTACTTGGACCCAATGCTGAAATGATTCTATTTTGAAAGTTAAAAGTCACACCCATCCAATTCTGAGGGAGTTTCGTCAAATTTGGCTCAAACAATCAATTGTAGTCAGCAATTTTTAGATTTGTAACTTTTTAGATTTTGATGGTCAATGGTCAGGTTACTGTGACCCTCACATCCATCCCATTCTTGTGAGCGCGATACATCAGGAACATCTAGAAGGCATTTCATTACATCTAGCATAAACGTTCACTTGTATTCAAGGATGAACCGATTATTTTTTGGTGGTCAACGGTAAAGGTCACTGTGACCTCACAAAACATGTTGTTGGCCATTGCTCAACAATGAATTCACTAATTATGATAAAATACACCCAATACCTTTATTGAATTCCTTCATAGTCTGGACAGACATGGATGTCAACTGCAGCTTGTCTGGTTGGCAGAGGCATACAACCGTGAGGCGATAATTTGTGGCGATTATGTCTAATATCATGCCAAACAATCTTTCTGTGCATTTTAGGTGTCCTTCAGGTCAACAGCGTCCGAAGATGGTGCACCACATATCTCAGCACCGTCAGCTACAATGTAAGCACCTGTATTAACTATGCTATCAGTATGCTATATACTGAGATATCTGTACTTATGTCTGTCATTGTATTCCGCAAGGGATTCCAGTGAATCATCATCGCAAAGCATGCCAATGAGTACAAGTGACTCGATAATGTTCATAAATTCATCAAACCCTTCCCAGGCTCAGGTCTGTTCTCTCATAATAGTAGATAAATCAAACAGGGTACATCATTTTCTTTAGGAACGCGTACTGTAACAATTGTGAATGTTTTTTGTGCATTGCAGGTGTCCTTCAGGTCAACCATGTCTGAAAATGATACAGCATCCAGTTTGTCTGACCCATCGCCACAAAGCATGCCAATGGGTGCAAGTGATCAGGTCTGTTATTTCCCTCTCTCCCCATCTGTGGAGGAAGTCGTAGCAGTAGCAATTTGACGTGGTGGATGACATGTTTACGTCCAACTTCAGTCAGCACAGGGCACAAGACCACTGGCTAGCTAAGCTATTCTTATTAATTCTTTTTTTCCCAGCATTTTAATTTCCTATCATATATTTATTTTATTCTCTAAGGCTGCTGTGAAAACCAAGAGTATGGGGAACGGTGTAACAACAACCCAGTCAAGGTATGAAAAATCTGCAATGTTAGTTTGTCTATGCCTCTACACCGACGACAACCATGGCCAGAGGCAACACATTTTTTGGTTGTCCATCCAATTCTCTTGAACACGATATCTCTATAACGCGTAGAGGGAATTTCTTCAAATTTGCTACAAACATTCACTTGGACTGAAGGATGATAACTGATTAGAATTTGTTCAAAGGCCAAAATTGCTGTGACTGTACCAAACATGTTTTTGGCCTTAACTTAAAAATTCACAGGCTAATTAACTGCAGTTGGCCTGGTTGGTGGAGGCATATCACCGCAAGATGGTGATTTTAGTTTTTTTACGTACATGTTTTCTAGGTTGGTTGATGCATTAACAATTTTGTTAACCTCTACAGATTTATATCAGACTTTGATTGCATAGAGTGTCTTGGCAAAGGAGGCTTTGGTCATGTTTACAAAGCAAGAGAAATACTGTTGGACAAGTATTACGCCGTCAAGGTTGTCCGTGGCAAAAAGTAAGTCAAGTATGTAGTACAACCTCTCAGTGTACAGTGCAGCATATATTTATGAGTACAGTAACATTTCAGTATGTAATTCTTCAATCAGAAAAGCTCTGCGAGAGGTGACAGCACTATCAGACCTTCAACACGAGAACATTGTTCGATACTACAACTGTTGGATGGAAGATTTGGAATACAAACAGGACAATTCAGAAGACAGTTCCAGCTCTTCTCAGTGAGTTTCATCCACTCATAATACTCTTTTACTGTACTCTGCAGGTGTGACATTTCACCATTTTTTTCTTTTTTAGGTCGATCAGTAATTCATCACCACAGTACCTCTACATTAAGATGGAATTATGTGACACCAAAACACTCAAAGACTGGATAAGTGAGATGAACAAGATAACTCTGCAACACTCCAAGAGAAGAGAACAAGGTCTAACCACTGCTCAACAAATAGTCAGTGGAGTCGAGTACATTCACTCCAAAAAATTAATCCACAGGGACCTTAAGGTGAGATGAAGCTGATCCAATATCTTGGGCAACCTAAAGTCACTTTAGCGACCTTTTGAAGCTGTCCTATAATCTTTGTGACCAAATCTGTGTCATGTAGTGTTTACCAGTGATGAATTTTCATTTAAGCCTGATTATCATGGTCACAGGGTCAGCAAGGTTATTTGCATCAATTATCTGAATATATGTATGCAATTATTTAACTTTTACTTCAAATCTGATGGCCAGACTGACCAAAACTGCAAGTAAAGCTGAGAAACCAGTGCAGTTTTTGTTGTTTGTTTTTCCCTGTATGTGGAAAACAAAAAAAACTTGGGCCCACTAGTTGGTCATTGTGGTTGTACATTATTCAAGGTGACTGATGATTAGTTTTACTTACTGCTTGTTTTTCAATGGTTAGCCTGCCAACATCATGTTTGGACGGGAGAGAGAAGTGAAGATTGGGGACTTTGGTCTGGTCACTGCTCAGGTTGATGACGATGATAATGAAAACCTGATGGAAAGAACAAACAAAACAGGAACCCCATCTTACATGGCTCCTGAGCAGGTGAGATGGTCATGTTGTCTACTATCACTACCTATGTCCATCATACTTACCAACTCTTCCAGTTTTTCTGTCCTGAGCGTCCACTGCTCTCACTTTCTGCTTATCTTGTCAAAAATTCTGCCAGTTGTTACCCTGTTATACAACAGATTACCCCACATTTAAAACATATATTTAATCATGCATTTTTATTTTATTACAGAAGAGTGAGAGGAACTATGACGAAAAAGTGGACATATTTGCTTTGGGGCTGATATACTTGGAACTCCTTTGGAAACTCTCCACTGGCCATGAAAGAGTAGTGGTGAGTTGTTCATGTATAAGTTTCACAAATGGCTTGGCTTGATAAAGTGATATGCAAAAAGGAAAGTAGCTAACTTTACACCAGTGTAAATAGCAAATACAATAGAACTATACTGTTCATCTTTTAGTCTGTGTTTTCAATCTTTCTTGTATTCATTTGCATTGATCAACAGAACATAATTTGATTATTGTATGTCAGGCTGACTAACATGTTCTTTTTTTTTTATCACTGCTTAAACACCAGATTTGGAGGGATGCCAGAAGTCAGAAGTTGCCTGAACAGTTTTCATTGACCTTTTCCCATGAGGTAGATGACCATATTCTTATCATCCTAATTATTTACTTGCCACATGAAGCAGTATTTCCAACATGGTGCCAGATTTCAGTCTTAGTTTTATATCAGTCAGGTGCCTGAGTAAAGTCCATGTGTGGGAAATTCCGTGTCAGAAATGTTGCAGTATGACAGGAGTTATCAGGGCTCTCAGTAGCTGTTGTTTTAATTGTTCTTTTATTTTTATTTTTTGTAGAATCGTATCATTAAGTCAATGCTGTGTGTGAAGCCAGAAGACCGACCCAAAGCACGTAAACTGAAGACAGAGCTGGAAAAGTGGGCTCAGACGCTCAATGCACAAAAAAATATGCAGCAGCAAAATGTAACTGTCTGATACTGTCACAAAATCTGTCTCTTCTGATGTCTGTGAATTAAAGAAATGATTTGATATACTATTATGAAATATGATTTTGTGGGGAAATGGTTAATTACTGCACTTATATAGCACTTTAACCTGAGATCCACTCATACACACACAACAACACACTTGCTTGTCTGTGGCAATGGACACTTCAGACAGGCTAAAATCAACTGTATTATGAATTTAAACAGTAACTGTTACATTAATTCACATCTTTTCAAAATAATCATGTGCCTGATCTCTGTGTCAACAGCTGACATTTTATCCAGTGTTGTGAAATGTATTTTTAAGTGATGTGCCTTTGCTTTGTACTGAATGTGTTAAGTTTGGAAATAAAAATAATGGTTATCTGGGGCTAAATGGTTATTTATTTACAGTTTTTACTTTGCATGGAGACAACTTGGCAGCCCTCTTTTCAGGTAGCACAGAGCTACAATCAGTACAAATATTATTTGGGAGTTTCTGCTGTAGGTGTTCAATGATTTACATTTGTCAACAGAAAGTATTCGAAATGCTACTGGTATATAGTGTACCAGGGGGTCCAATGAATAAGACTGCAAGTGGCTACTTTTGAAGTTTCTGAAAGAAAAGTGTGCATCAGATTTTCTGGCTGTGCGCTCAGCAGGGATACTGGTGGTGGTGTTGGCACAACAGTGGGTTGAATACAATAAACCAGGAAATGTCTTGAATATGTTCTGACGGTAATTACTTTGTTTTTCAGTCAAAATGTTCAAAAATGTTATAGGTTGGAGCTGAGTCCTTACCACAATAGTCCAGATTCAAATCCTTGCATGTAACACTTGTACAACCAAAGTAATTACAGAGCCATTGAACATTGATAACAGATGCCGATACATTTCTACAATTTTTGCCAGCCATTGTTTACAGTTTTAAGCCAGGTTATCTGGTGCCCAGTCTCTATTTTGATAGTTTAGATCAAGTAACACCGTGTGTGTGACGTTTATGCGAGGAAATCGAAACTTACAGGTATTCAAATTCATCTGGATCGAAAGAGAACGCGCATAAGGACGCGGACATGACATCGAATAAAGTGGGAATGGATCAGAGGGAAACATAGCCAGCTTTATACTTTCTTCTACTTCTACTTCTACTACTACTATGTAATATATGCCACATTCTGCTTATTGCGTCATTTACAATGGAAACTGAAAATTACGTGGGTAAACTACAGGATCATGCACAGAAAACACAGTCGGACCTGAGGTATGAAGAACTTGGCTATGACGGACCTCCCCATATTAGAACGTAAGTTTAGTACAAGTTTGACCATTATTCTATTGTAGTCGTGCGTCACCAAAACGATGGTATGAGTTTCTTCCACAGGGTGACATGGGTTATTGGGTGGTGGCGGCGGCGGTGGTGGTTCAGTGTCAAGATGCAACCGTGAGAAAAGCAGCGAATCTTCAAAACGACTCCCAATATATAATGGAAATAAACATATAGCAAAAACAAACGGTGCTGTAGGATTGTCACAGCTTGATCATAAATAAGGGATATTCGATGTGTCCTAAATAGCAGCAGATAACATGGCTGGGATAACCTTTTGTGATCCGGTAAATGTGGTAGAGGAATGGTGTAAAGTTGTAAACAGATATGAATAGCCAACAAGTACTCCAAGACTTTTCTGAAGTGTTTGAATGAACGCACTGTTACAGTTTCAACCTATAAATTTCAATGCACAATTGCACACAGCTTTAGCACAACATGGATGATGAGTTCAGAAATGACTCATCAGAGGAAGATGACGAAGATGGCAGTGTGCCCATTTATGTAATAACCCAACTAACACTGTCTCTCAGATGACAAAGGTCTGACTCTTGCTCTACAGATTCAGGCAGAGGGTAGTCTTTAACGGCAAAGGCTACCCTCCTGGTGAGGGGAAGACCAAGAAGGAAGCCAAGCAAAATGCTGCTGAAAATGCCCTGAAAAGCTTGTTGGAGAGCAACCAGGAGTCGGTCGACTCGGTAAGCATTATAGGTATTGAAAGGTAAAAGACCAAGTCATATTTGTCCTCTTGATGTATATTTGTTATTTTGACAGACAAATGCCAGTGCCCCAGTTTATCAGCAGACAGGTACCAGTAACATCAACTACATCAGTTGGCTGAATCAATATGGTCAGAGGAACAGGCTGAGTGTAAAGCCTGTGGAGTCAACCAGACCAGGACCAAATAATGCTGTTCCGTAAGTCTCCTAATTGCATCCAAATTCATACTCATTTTGTCATCATTTAAAAATACATTAAATAAAAGTTGTTATGATATTAGGTACTGTAGCTTTGTGGTTGGTGATAAGGAGTACCCAGCTGTCTCTGGAAAAACAAGGAAAGAAGCCAAGGAGGAAGCAGCCAAGCTTGTATATCATGAGATATGTGGCAGTAAAACCACAGAGGTAAGGAGTAATACACACCAGTATCTCTTGGGTTAATCATAGACCTAAAACATTGTGTTGTAGGATGTCACATATTTGGCAGGCCAGAGACTACTGTGTAAACCATCTCAAAATTTTACTGTTTTTCCCCAAGACTGCAGATCTGCAAGATGAGGAACTGAATCAAAACATTTCTGATATCTGGTGAGTATATCATTTTCCTATTTTCTATACCTGTTTGCAAGCAGCTGTTGTTGTCGTTTGCAAACTGTCCTGTGTGCTGCTTCTTCTTTATAAGCTGCTGGAAAATTCAATTTCCCTGAGGGAGTCATTCCAAAGGGATCAATAAAGTCAAGCCTAAGCCTAAGCCTATCACAAAGGCATTGTTTCATTTGTACGACTCCATCAATGTGAAATGTTACTTGTTTTTTACAGCAACAAAACAGGGGGCCTGAGTTTGAACAACAACACAGAGACAAATTACATCGGAATCGTCAACCACTACTGTCAGAAAAAAAGGCTCTCCCATACATTTATCGAAGTGAGGAACTGTGGCCCACCTCACAACCGTCAGTAAGTTCAACCTGAAGCTCTGTAACCTGGATAGACACTACAGACACTGCGTGCTAACTCTTGATTGATGTTTAGTTGCAAAAAATATATTAAAACTAAGCTATTTTTTAAACACAACACAGATTCTTCTACAAATTAGTGATCGACAACAGGGAATACCCTGAGGGTGACGGTAAGACTGTCAAGGAAGCCAAACAAAGTGCAGCTCAGCTGGCCTGGTCTGCTCTTCAAGAACAGTCCGACTGGGACAGCAAGGTATTAAATAGTTTCTTCTCCCTCTGTATCATCCAATGTAATTCAGCAGCAAACTGTAGTCAGTGATAATGGCTCATATTAACAGTGGCAACAACAGATCTCAAAACCAGCTCTTTTTATTTACGTGACAGGATAATGTCTAACTTCATGTCAAACAACCTTTCTGTGCGTTATAGGTGTCTGTCAGGTCAACAGCGTCTGAAGATAATGCACCAACCGGTTTGCCAACATCATCTTCACAGTAAGTCTCTTCAGTGACATTGGTGCTAAAGCAGACTATGGAGTTTGTATGCTACTAATGTTTCTCATTGTTTTCTTTAAGAGAATCTTCTGAGCCATCATCACAAAACATGGCAACGGGTACAAGTGATTCATCAAACCCAACCAAGGATCAGGTTTGTTATTTCTGTCAAAACTGCAAAAAATGTGACAGTTTAAAGAAGAGCTCACCCCTGTACAGTGTATTCTCCATAATTATGGTAGTGTCATTAGTTTGTCTAGTCAAGGAAGACTAAACCACTGACTACTTGTGATCTCAGCCCATTTATGGAGGAATGTGTAGTAGTAGCAACTTGACATGATGGATGACATGTGTATGTCCAACGTCACAAGACCACTGGCCAGCTGAATCGTACTTATTAACTATTATTAAATTCATATCAGGTGTCCATTTTATTCTCTAAGGCTGCTGTCGAAACCAATAGTATGGGAAACAGTGTGAGTAAGACATTGATCCAATCAAGGTACGAAAAAACTGCAATGCTGTTTTATTTTTTAAACATACCCTTGATGTACAGTCATGTCATTTACCTTCATGTCTTAACAATTTTGTTAACCTCTATAGATTTACATCAGACTTTGATTGCATAGAGCGTCTTGGCAAAGGAGGCTTTGGTCATGTTTACAAAGCAAGAGAAATACTGTTGAACAAGTGTTACGCTGTCAAGGTTGTCCATGGTAAAAAGTAAGTATGCTTCATATATTTGTACAGTAACAGTTCAACATTTCTAACAGATGCATTACAAGACATTTTGATTTCATGTAATTCTTCACTCAGAAAAGCTCTACGAGAGGTGACAGCATTATCAGACCTTCAACACCCTAACATCGTTCGATACTACAACTGTTGGATGGAGGATTCAGAATACAAACAGGACAGTTCAGAGGACCCTTACAGCACTACAGAAGACAGTTATACTGCTACAGAAGACAGTTACAGTGCTACAGAAGACAGTTACAGCACTACAGAAGACAGTAACAGTGCTACAGCAGATAGTTCCAGGACTACAACAGACAATTACAGCGCTACAGCAGACAGCTGCAGCAGTTCTCAGTATGTCTAATCTATTCATAATACTCTATGTTACTATACACTACTTATTTACTAAAACTGAAGGTGTGACATTTCACCATTTCTTCTCTTTTAGGTTGAGCAGTAATTCATCACTGCAGTATCTCTACATTAAGATGGAATTATGTGACCCCAGAACACTTGAAGACTGGATAGATGAGACAAACAGAATAACTATGCAACACTCCAAGAGAAGAGAACAAGGTCTAACCACTGCTCTACAAATAGTCAGTGGAGTCGAGTACATTCACTCCAAAAAATTCATCCACCGGGACCTTAAGGTGAGACAAAGCTGATCCAATGTCTTGAGCTTTTACTCACTAATACACACAGGTAGTGGCACTTTTTTCCCTCTCTCTGTACTATTAACATATTGCGGTGTACTGCCTCGTTCTAATGAGTGTTTGTTGCTGTCAGAGCAGTATGTGGTTGAATTCAGACTTCTGCTCTCACCACCAACATTTGCTGTTGATAAATTCCCCACTCATTCAGGTTGGATGTGGAAGGAAAATCCACCTGAAGTCACTTAAATTACCTTTTGAAGATGTTTTATACTTTTTGTGACAAAATTCGTGTCATGTTATGTTTGTATGGGATGACTTTTTTTAAGGCAGATTTTTAGACTCATTCTCAGACTACATTGTAAGTCAGTGTTTACGCAGGAGATAGCAATGGCTGGAGGGATTATGTTTTGGGGTTGTCCATCTGTCTGTTGCATTCTTGTGGATGTGATATCTCAGTAACACCTTGAGGGATTTTCTTGAAATTTGGTACAAACATTCAATTGGACTCAAGGGTGAGTTCATTGAATAGAATTTGGTCAAAGGAATGGTTGGCGGAGGCACATAACTGCTTGTACAGTTTTTATTCCAACAGGTGTTAGGCTGACCAGATCATTTCTTATCATACATTATTCAAGGATGGCTTGATGTTAATTAGTTTTACTCACTGCTTCTGTTTTTCAATGGTTAGCCTCCCAACATCATGTTTGGACGGGATGGAAAAGTGAAGATCGGGGACTTTGGTCTGGTCGCTGCTCAGGCTCATGACGCTGACAGAAACCTGATGAAGAGAACATACAACAGAGGAACCGAATCTTACATGGCTCCTGAGCAAGTGAGATGGCCTTTGTTGATATTAACATTTGAGACCTACTACTACCTATTCCCACCATACTTACCAGTACTCCCACACTTTTTCTGTCTAGAGTGTCCAATGCTTTCTTTTGCTGCTTTTCCAGTCATGAATTCTCGTGTTCTCACCCATAGACAGTAAAAGTGAGGATTCTTTCAAAAAATACTGCCATGAATTGTTTTAGTTTATCAGTTAACTTCATACAAAGTGCAGTAAACAGAGAAAAACCAAGATCAAATCAATATTTAGTGTGACCAACCTTTGTCTTTAAAACAGCACCAGTTCTTCTAGATACATGCACATTTTGTCAAGGTACTAGGCAGGTAGGTTGCTTGAAGAACTTGTCACAGTTCTTCTGTCAGTTTCAGCTGTCTTAGTGTCTTCTGAAGATTCATGTAATCACGGACTGACTGATATAAGGTTCCTGAAATACCACTGGTTAATCCTGCATTTTTATTTATTATAGATAAGTGAGAGGAACTATGGCGAAAAAGTGGACATATTCGCTTTGGGGCTAATATACTTTGAACTCCTTTGGAAACGCTCTACTCTCCATGAAAAATTTACGGTGAGTCGTTCATGTACAGAACGTAACACTGTGTATAAGTTTTACAAATGACTTGGCCCAACAAACTTAAATATTACATTAGGCCCGTGTCTGTGATATACAAACAGGAGAGCTGCTAACTGTACACCAGTAACTGATAGCAGTGTAAGTGGCAGATACTGTGCAGTAGAACTATACTGTTCATCTTTTAGTCTGTCTTATTTAATCTTTTTTGCATTAATTTAAATTTTTATTGTGTCTCTGTTTCAGATCTGGGACAACGTCAGAAGTCAGACGTTCCCTGAAGATTTTTCAGTGACTTTTTTCCAGGAGGTAAATGACCACATTCTTATTATGTACCTTATTTACTTGCCACATGAAACAGTATTAATCACACGGTGCCAGTTAGTCTTGGTGGTCACCAGCAGAGTAGCAGGGGGGCTGAATACAGGGGTTTACACTGTTACATCTCTAAAGCCTCAAAGTATGAGGTGTGAAACAAGACTGCTGCTGTGTGGGAAATTCTGTTAAAGAAATGTTGCAGTATGACAGGAGTTATCGGTGTTGTTCTCAGAGGTCTCAGTAGCTGTTATTTGTTTGTTGTTGTTTTTTGCAGAGTCGTGTTATTAAGTCAATGCTGAGTGAGAAGCCAGAAGACCGACCTGAAGGAAGTAAACTGAAGGCAGAGCTGGAAAAGTGGGCTCAGGCACTCATGCAGCAGAAAAATGTAACTGTGTGATAGTCACAAGAACTTGTGATAAGTCATAGGATATTATGGAAATTTGTCTTTTCCAGTGTCTGTGATTTAATGACATGATTTGATATACTGTTATAGCGTTAGATCTTGTGGGGAAATGGTTAATTACTGCATTTATATAGTATTTCTGAGATCTGAGATCCATCCAAGGCATTTCACAAGGGTGGACATTCACCTACTCGTGCAAACACACACACAAATACTAGGGTTTTCCCTACCATTATGAGGCTTAGGTACAGCACCCAAGCCATATTGGGCACCACCTAAGCCAAATTAATATAAAATCATCATGGAGAGCAAAAAAACTAAAGACTTTTCTCAGATCTAATCGTTGTCGTTGGTCTCCAGTGGACTTCTTTAGCAAGTTTTGTCTTTAAGCTTTTTGGGTGTTTGTTTATCATCTCCTCTACCTTTTCCAAAGTTTTGCACACAAATGCTGTCAGAATAATCATCCAAATAACGTTAAGTTGCACTTTTTGATTGAAAATGTCCCTTAAACCCCCCACCATACATAAGCACTTCAGTCCTTCACAAAGTTGGCTGGCAGTTTGGGGTTCTGGGATTTTGCTTGAGGAAATTTTAACAGGTAGACGAGAGTATGTATGAAAAATAAAATGAAATGTTTTGCATGATTTTAAACAGTAACTTTTACATCAGTTTACATCTTTTTTATTCTGTGTTGTGTAAATGTATTTTAAGGTATTTTAATGACACCTTACTGCCTTTGCTTGGTACTGAATGTGTGAAGTTGGAAAATAAAATAATGGTTATCTGGGGCTAAATGTTTGTTTGAGTTTTTACTTTATATGTAGACAACTTGCTACAGCTGTCAGTAAAAACATTTGAGTAGGATAATAGATCTGGGATAATGGTAGAAATCATGACTACTGTATCGGTGTAAGCAGCATATAGCTTTCAGGAAGATGAAGAATATATATTTTATACTGTCAAACACATATGAATCAATTTTTTCCCTAAATTTAACAAAATTTAGAACATAATTCAGGATAAAATACGAGTTTAAATGGTTTATGTTAAATTGGATAGGCTGGTACACCTAGCTAAAACTAATTCAGTCTAATACAACTGTCCTGCAATAAATAAGTCCTATCATGCTGTCATGTTCAGTTTGTGCCATTTATATCAGTGAGGAGGAATTATTAATTGTCTCTGAGACAATTTCGATAAATAATAATTATCATAACTTTAATGAAGGGAGGGTAGTATTAGACTGCATTAGTTTTAGCTACATGCAACTGAGTGCACACACAATTATAATACATCTGTAATGCATATATGCATAAACACACCAGTTGATGGCGGTAATGTTTATCTACCACCGAGAAAACATCGAGAAGAGGAAGTCGTGGTTGTCGACTATAGGATTCCATGCAAAAGTGAGGGAACTTTAAATCTGTGTGAAACAGCTGCAGCTTCTCGAGTCGGCATGGGAAGAAAAAATCACGTCGCCAAGTTAAAGGAGTTTGCACGGAGATCCGGCTCGGAGCTGAAATTTATGGACGCTGACCCTGAGGGACCAGAACAGACTAGAAGGTGGGTTGCAGCCATTATTTGCTTTGTACTTGATAAGCGACGGACGCTCACTTTATATCGAAGGTGGACATGCACTTACCAAAGCAACTACTATGTTCTTATATTTTAAATCTTTCTCTCCTGCAAAAACAAACAACATACAGTTTAAACTTCATATAAGCATATATATATGTGCTGTTTTCCTCAGTGCATGTTTACTGTTTACCTGCGCCACCTTGTGACTATAGGGGAACTCACCCAATTACAACAGGCCTTTCTGACTGCAGACATTTCTGATTTGTCATGATAGCAAAATAGCTGATGTTATTAAGGACTTGTTCTACCAGGTGACCTGTCATGACAGCGTGACAGTACACCACGCACAACAACAGAGCCCTGAAACGAAGCAGCTGAAAGTATAAACTCTGTTTTGTCTGGGCAAAATAAGTCAGTTTAGTGTCACTTACAGCTTAGTAGTGCCAATCAAAGATAAAATTATCCAAACAAATGACATGTTAGATAAGTAAATAAGGAAGGAAAAAAGGAACAAATATGTCATCAGCGGTCATGGCTAGCTATAAGTTTTCATCATTATCAGATTCATCCTGAGAGCTGTGGGTCACGGGCCAAGATTTTCCCATTGGTGTTGGGGACAGAGAGGCAGCCAACAGGAACGCAGCTAGAAGTGCCTGAGACGTTTGAGTGGATAAGGAAACCAGTGCCTGGAGGTACGCTATTCTCTGTTAAAATGGTGTAATCATCCTTTTGTTTTGTTTCTTTTTCCTAAAAGACTGCAGTAGTTGCTGCAAAGAATATATATTTTAATTTTGTCTTCAGATAGAAAACACGCTGAAAATCCTCCTGCACCAGTTTATCAGAAAAGTAGAATTAAACTACAATGATGTAAACTGTCACAAGAAAAAATAAAATGGTAAATCTGAGGAGGCAACACCCCGAGACCAAAAAATCCTGCCTGTGAGTCTCCACTCTGCATCCTAATTCATTCTAAGTTGTTTAGTTATTTAAAATGCATTTTAATAAAGTTTGTCTAATTTTAAATGCTGTAGCCTTGTAGTCGATAAGGAGAACACAGCTATCCATAGAAAACAGAGCGAGAGGCCAATGAGGAAGACACAGAAGTCAGAGTATGATGAGATATCTGCATCTACAGAGGTAAGAATATACACAGGTCTGTCCTATACGACAGAAGCCAAATTGTAAATACTCGAGGTGCTTGACAAGAAGTCAAACAAAAGTTAATTTCAGCTGAAAACTACTATGAGGGGATGACAACAGAGAAGTAAAGACTTGGGTGTTTAGGTTTCAGGTGCCCCCTGTTCAGCTAAGCCAGATGACGGTAAGCATGGCCAACCTGTCCACATCACAGACTAAACCGTAAGACACTGGACTGATGGTAGTTCAAAATGTTGAAATGTTTCACTAACTTCTCTTGTATTCCTCCAAGGGAGCTCTATGTGCAAAGTCAAAGGAACAGAATCTTGATGTGAGGCCCAAACAAGGTAAGTCACTAGACCCACTCTGAGGTTACAGTACATACATTTATAAAATATGTCGCAAAAAGGTCACAAAATGACATTGCCAAGCAATCATATTTGCGTCCTGTAGAGCTGCAGCAAAGTTTCAACGCCAGGCAAAAGAGCAAAAGGTATTTGAATCATTTCAATGATTTAAGCTGACTCAGACTGCAGGTGTGTTTTTCAATTCTAACTGATTACAGGATATCACTAGATTATCCTGCCAGGTGGAGCAATGCACCATCTCAATGGATGTAAGAAGATGTAAACAAATGAGACTGTGGTGCAACAACTTCCTGTACATTGGTAATACTTTGCTGTGGTAACTAGAAAGCTAAACAGTATAGGTGTATTCTTAAGTAAGAGGTGAGATTTGTCAATAAAGTGTATGCTAGCTAATGTTAATTCTAAGGGATGGAATGTTTGCAGTTGCTTGGCAACACCATCAACTGTCTCTCATTGGCTATTGTAAAAGTATTGGACACAGTAATGACTCCTTAATATCAAACATATTAGCATATATACTAAATCATACAATCAGATGAGTCTGCAAGCATTTTGGGAGGTTTGGCACTGGAACCTGAAACCCATCACTTAACAGATAATCCGGATTGACCACATCCCAGACCAGATTTCTCCAATTTTAGGAGGGGACAAATCAGCCCGAACTCCTGTACTCTGGTTTCAGGTTTCAGTATTTTCTTTTCTTTTCTTTTTAAAAACTATAATCTCTAATTTTATTTTTATTTTTAATTTAAGGATGTGTTGACTCTGGAAGAAACGAAAACAAGAAACAGCGAGAAGACACCATCAGAAAACTCTGGGTATTGAAAGTTAAAATATATAAATATTAGCATGTTACTTTATTCACTATATTGTTGTCTGTCCCAGAAACTGATATACACTCAATTTCATCTTTGCTTTAGTTGCAAAAAACTTTGCACTCAGAATTTGACTCCATTAAGAAGTTCAAGAGAGGGAGCTTTGGTTGTGTTTTCTAAGGCAACACAAAAACTGTTGGGGAAGAATTATGCCAAGTAAAAGATTTGTCCCATATAAAGAGTGAGTCAATATACAATTGGGGTTTTTCTCCATGTTTTCATTTCAGTCTATAATGTAAATAATAACAAATGCAGCATAAGGCAAGTTAAAAATTTAACGACTCTTTTCTTGTTGGAGCAGAAACCTTAACAGAGGCGTAAAGCACTGTCTGACCTGCATCATCGCATTGTCCGATACTACTCGTGTTGGAAGGAAGACTCAGAATACCAGTGGGACAACACAGATGACAGCTGCAGCACATCAAGCAGCAAGTCTGCTCCACTTATTAAAGATCAAGAGTTTAGGCCCTGAACTACACCTGTACATCTCTGCAGCTGGGTGAAGAACCACCGGAGGTTAGCAAAAAAGCTAATGAATGGGTGTTAACTTACCTAAAACTTTACTTTCAAGAGGCGTGGTTAATTTCACTATTTCTTTCTTACTTTTCTAGGTCCTCCACTGATTCATCTGTCAAGTACCTTCTATATTCAGATGGAGCTGTAAAACTGAAACACTTAAAGACTGGATAAATGAGAAGAACACTCGTCTTCTTCAAATTCCAAGAGAGGAAAAGAAGTTCAACGATTGCTCTGCAAATACTCAGCGGAGCTTTCTTCCAGTACATCTACTCCAAGATGCTCATCCACAATTCCAGCGTGAGAGGAAGTGATAAAAATCACGGCTATAATAATCGTATCACCTCGCGAAATACATCTTCTTTGTTTATTTTTCCTCTTGCTAGCCTTGCCAACATCATGTTCGGACTGGATGGAGACGTGAAGATCGGAGACTTTGGTCTGGTTACGTTGGAGAGCGATGACGATGCCTGATGGAGAGAACCATCTACAAAGGAACCTCTGGCCATACATGGCTCCGAGCAGGTGAGATGATCTATATGGACATTAACTTACATTCCTGTTATTCCAACTATTGATCTCAAGAGGACAAGCGCTTATGTTTAATATATGTTGATTAAGGAGAAACATTAACCTGCCTCATGCCTTTGGTTAATGTTTTCGCTTTACGACAGAAGAGTGAGACGACTTACGACCGAAAGGTTGATATATATTCTTCAGGGTTGATCTACTAACTCCTCTGTAAAACCAACACTGGTCATGAAAGAGCCACGTGATGTTCAACTATATGACACTAGACATTTTCATCAGATATCTTTAAAAAGTTAAACCTATCAGATGTGGAGTCCTTGTCACTACACATGACTTTCAGGTTTGGCGGACGCCAGAAGACAGAAACTTCCCTCGTGAGTTTTCGCTGCCAGTTTCTCCCGAGGAGGCCAACATTTTATCAATGTTCGAGACCAAGATGTGCAAAGAAAGTGGACTTGCTGGAGAAAGCTGGACTGTAACCTTGTTACTTATGCAAGTTAAACAGAGTGAGTTATTCCCAGAGTGTACATGTGGTAGATGTCAGTTTGATGAATTTCTCAGTGCCTGTTTCATTGTGTTGTGCAAAAGGCGATCATCAGGTCCATGAGTGTGAAGCCAGAGGACCGACCAAGCAAGTCGGCTCAAGGCAGACTGATAGCATGCCAGGGCTTAACACTCAAGCCATAGAGCGTCAAGGGTGGCAGGACTGTCTGAGACAGAAGATGTAATCATGGCTAATGATTTTAAATCATATCCCATATATGTGCTTGTGTAAGGTGGGGCTGGAAGAGCATCCCTGACATGGAGATAAATATTGTGCAATGCTGTTAAGACAGAGAAATGTTAAGATAAAGCTCATATCATGAACGGAAAAATGAGACGCTTCCAAAGTAAAATTCTGTTGTAGTTCCTACATGCAATTAAAAAAATGTTTTAGTGTGATTTTTAGATTATGCTGTGATGATCTGGGGTTTTGACTAAGCATGCACAAAGTAATCCTCAAATTTACAGTAAGGTGATGGCCAAGTTGAAAGGTTACGCACTGTGAATGCCCTGTGTTGCTCATCATACCAAGCAATAAGATTTTCTCTATAATTTCTGTAGTTAGGGGTACTGTCTGTTTTGTGGGAATACATGACAAGTCCCTGTCTTCGATCAAAGTCAAGGAAAAGGTGTCAGGAAAGAACATCTGACCACACCTTAAAATTCATTGGGCATATCCTTCAAATTGGTTTACTCTGTTTGTACAGACAGATGAATATAAAGCACATTACAGTCTTTGTTAAAGGCTGACAGCAACAAATCAGTGTTTCTCTAATATACATTGTATGTACACTGCCAAGTAATGTCTGGTCGTCTTGTAAGTGCTGTTTTTTATTTGTTTGTTTTGTTGATGTTGCATTCCACTTTATGTCTTTCTTACTGATTCCTTGGTTGCTTATTCAAACTAAGATGTGATATCAGTCCTTATGTTGTATATTTATGTGACATAAACACACAGGCATAGCACAACACATGCCTTTGAGCAACTAATAATGTTATAACATTATTAAAGCTTATTTGGATTGGTTGTCTGGTCCGTTTTGGCCCTTTTTTAAAACTGACTTACCATTTTGGTGGTATTTTAATTATGAACATATATGGTGAAAGTACTACAGGCTATAACCATGGATCAGTGATATTTTTGCTAGATCTATATTTTTAAGTAGCACAAAGTAAATACATTTTTTTTTTTCAGGGCATTTGGAAATACTGGAGATTTCACTAGAAACTGTGCAGATACATGGTTTGAAATGCCCCAAACTAACTCACACCAACTGTTACAGAGATATAGTGGTGAAAATATACGAATTTAAAGTACAAAGAAAGGCATCATTTGGTTCTTTAAAACTATACATTACGATGACCATATAAAATACAGTTGATTTTTCCAATATGAGGGCAGTCTTGCACTATTTTTTCATTTACAGTATATGACACAGTTTCATTTCAAGATTACTGTTTGATGACTTTAGTTTTGATGAAGGATGAGAGATGAGAGAAATATGGGTGAGAATATACTGGGTAAATAAAAACATCAAGTGTTGCGTTTTGGGTGTCAAACAACAACTCAACAACCATTTCAGAAACTAAAGCTAAACACACTTGGACTGATGTGAAACATCAGTTTGCCCACTCACTCTGCCTGTTGTATTTTGTAGTGTGACCTGTAGGGGAGCTGTGGCTCTGCTACTGTTCAGAGCATGGCTGGTGACTCTGGGCCTCAAGCCTGTGGGTGTGTTGTTTATTCACAGTGAGGGCCAAAACTGAGGGAGCCAAAAGACATTTAATCATGCCTGGCGCATGCTGATGATTAGCATCTCTGTGGAAAATAACGATAACAAGTGTGCCAAACGAGATCCTAACACAATCACCTGGCCGGTGCACACAGTCACATAGGCCCCGGGTAATCAGCGCAAGTGGCACAAATCAGCTCCTGCAGCTCAGTACGTCAACTATCACCACATCATGGCGAGGCCTAACATTTGCTTAGTGCTCATGAATAGAGGCCATGGGTGGACAGACTGCCTTCATGTAGACTGGAATGACCTGGTTGATTTGTTCTTATCAGTCATATCCACTTCCTAGACTCCCCTGTGATGGTGACAGAAGTTGTAAGGAGGGAAAAGCTGCCAAAATAAACCATTTGTACATCCAGGATTACCTTATTCTCCTAGAGTTAATAGGATGGTTTGAACCTTGTATACTGATATCATCTCAGATCAAGTTTAATTAGCATCCCCAGGAAGCCCATCTAATTTGCAGCTTTTGTTGACTGAAAGTTTTAAGATTCAAGATTCAAGAGACTTTATTTATCCCGAGGGAAATTGCTGCACCAGTTGCAACATAGAGGTGGAAAAAGGCAATACAGTGTGAAGAGAGAGTAGGAATAAACTATTATAAGGAATATAGGAATAAAGCTAATAAATAAAGGCTAACAATATAAAATAAATAAACAAGTAGCTAATGTAACAATGCCACAAAGATTTTGCAAGAGGTATACAATATACAACAATACGAACTGCAATTTAGTAGTATAGTTGGAATAAAATAAGTACAAGAACAAGAAGAAAAGTGGGAATGGTGAAGTAAAGTGGTAAGTGGCATTATGGCTCTAGGACCAGAGGCATGTGGTATGAAAAAGTTTGGCACCCTGATAATTTCTAAGATTTTCCTTTATAAATCACTGGTTGTTCGGATCAGCAATTTCAGTTAAATATATCATATAGCAGACAAACACAGTGATATATGAGAAGTGAAATGAAGTTTAGGATTTACAGAAAGTGTGTACAATTTTTAAATAAAGTAGGTAGGTGCATAAATTTGGGCACCCTTTGTTGTTTTATTGATTGAATACCTTTAGCACTAATTATTGAACACAAAATTTGTTTGGTAAGCTCATTGACCCCTTTGACCCATATACACAGGTGAAGCTAATCATGAGAAAGGGTATTTAAGGTGGCCAATTGCAAGTTGTTCTCTCTTTGCATCTTCTCTGAAGAGTGCCAACATGGGAGCCTCAAAACAACTGTCAAAATGAATTCCAGAAAGCAAAAGATTGTTCAACATCGTGGTTTAGGAAGGATTCAAAAGCCTGCCCAGAGATTTCAGCTGTCAGTTTCACTGTGAGAAAGATAGTGAGGAAATGGGTGACTACAGGCATAGTTCTGGTAAAGGCCTGAGTGGCAGGCCAAGAAAAATCTCAGATAAGCACAGGCGAAGGATGGTGAGAACAGTCAAATCCTTAACCCACAGACCAGCTCCAAAGACCTACAAATATGATCTTGCTACAGATGGTGTCACTGTGCATTGTTCAACTATTCAAGACTTTGCACAAGGTGATGCTGTATGGGAGAGTAATGTGAACAGTTTTTCAAGACATACAAAACAGAGTTGCCTGAGGTATAAAGCACATTTGACAAAACCAGCTTCTATTTTGGAATAAGGCATCAGGACTGATGCTGAAACTAAAATTGAGCATTTGACATAAATAAGGCGTGTATGTATGGCGGATGAAGAACACAGCATTCCAAGACAAACACTTGCTACCTACAGTAAAATTTGGTAGGTTCCATCATGCTGTGGGCTACAAAAATAGAGCAGGTACTGGCAATCTTGTTAAAGTTGAAGGGTCGATGGATCTCAGTCAGTATCAGCAGATTCTGTGAACAATGTTCAAGAATCATGACAAAGCTAGTTGCACCGCCGGCTGGATACTTCAACAAGACAACGAATTCTAAACACTGCCTCAAATCATCAAGGCATTCGCGCAGAGGAACAAGCAAGGTTCTGAATGGCCATCTCAGTCCCTAGACCTGGAATATTATTGGAAAATCTGTGGTGTGACGAAAGCGGTTCATGCACGGAAAACCATCAAACCTGACTGAACTGGAGATGTTTTGTAAAGAAGAATGGTCAAAATACCTTCAACCAGGAATCCAGACCCTCATTGGTAGCTATAGGAAGCGCTTTAGAGGCTGTTATTTCTGCAAAAAGGAGTGACATAATTGAATATATTGATGTAATTTTTCTGTTAGGTGCCTTCAAATTTATGCACCTGCCTACTTTTAAAGAATTATTGCACACTTTCTGTAAATCCTATAAACTTCATTTCACTTCTCATATATCACTGTGTTTGTCTGCTATATACATATTTAACTGAAATTGCTGATCCGAACAACCAGTGATTTATAAAGGAAAATCTTGAAATTATCAGGTGCCCAAACTTTTTCATACCACTGTAGATGAATTAACAGTCTGATGGCCACAGGAAGAAAGGACTCTCCTCTCATGCTCTGTGTTACAATTAGGGGAATGAGTCTGCTGCTGAAGGTGCTTCTTGTTCAAGGGTCACCTGGTGGAGAGGGTGACATTGTTGTCCAGGATACTATGCAGTTTACACAGCATCCTCTCTTCAGACACCACCAACAAAGAGTCCAGTTGGACCTCCCCAGGACGGAGCCAGCCTTCCTGATGATCCCAAGGATCTTGTTGGCGCCTGCTGCCCTCAGTCTGCCGCCCCAGCACACAACACCAAAAGAAAATGGCACTGGCTACCACTGACTGGTAGAACATCCTCAGCATAACGTTAGAAAATTATTATAGAATCTTAACAGATGTTTTTGGACCACTTAAAGGTACAACCTTAAGAAGTTAATATGGTGAACGTAAGAAGCTAACGGGTTGCTTATTTACACATGAAGACATGGAGCAACATTATATTTATTTGTTTCATGCCTATCTGATGAATGCAGGTCTTATGAAGAAAGCCGGTTCACTAGTTGGCTGCTAGCTGTTTCACAGGTACTTTTGCTTGATTTAGCTAAGCGCTACCTGCTGCAGCCGGAAAATGGTGCTAATATGGCAGGAGAGTGAGAATGATTCAAATCAGTAGAGCTGTGGGCTGTCAAACCAAAAACAATGAGTTAACAGCCACTAAAATGTTCCATAGAGCTCAGGAGAGCTACACACAGTCAGTGCTACTGGGACTCATGACACTTTTCACATCGCAGTCAGTTTAATCCCTTCTTAATATAAACTAGTTTCTACAGGTAACAATCAGCTGTTGCTGTATTTGTGTGGATAGTCAAAATTCAGTTTGTTATGATTAATGTTACTCTCTCTCAATAATTACCAGCAGTTGTCAGCTTTCTCATTTGAAGATGTCATTTAGATATCAACCGCATGAGGAAATTCTGAATCATTCTTCCCTTGACATTTACCACCAAAACAATGTACTCTCTCATTTCAGCAGTATCTATGATAAGAAACCTGGGGGTGTTTCCAATCTTCCACAGCTGTCGCGCCAGGCGAGCAGGGTTATTGGATGTATTGGAGGTCACCTCTGAGAGCAGTGTGGCACCTGGAAGCAGTGCCTAGCCAGTGGCCTAATTCAAGTAGTCAGTAAAAATGGACCCACCAGTCAGAGCACAATGGCGTCTCCCCTGGAGTCCTAGGGGTTGGAGCAACGATTACTTTGTGCGTAGGCCTCGCCAGAAGCTACAACCAGAGTTTGTTCGTTCTGTGTGTTTTTAGGAATCAGCCGTGTTGCAAAGACAAAACTATCGCCCACCAGCAGACATCATCAAAATCAAACTGACAGCTGAGGGTAGACGGAGTTGTCGACAGTATTGTCATCTTCCTGCCTGTACATATATTTCAGAAATTCCCTGTTGTTGGGTTATAGCCCACTTAACCTCTGGGTGAACTCCAGTTAATCACATGACCATGCCGCTACCCGCTGGAGGCCCCACTGGCTTATTCTCTGGACTTTCCACTTCCTCCAGAACCACATCCCGCCACTGTCCACCTCACTTAAGGAACACTGCCAGTGTTGTTTAAAGGGCCAATATACCAGTGATCTGCATGTTTTAAACCTATTTACTACAACCTTGAAACTTAAGTTTGCCAAAAACACTTATATCTCACATCTGTCAAACTTTTCTGAGCAGAGCAAATGTGCTTGACCTTTATGACCTTAAAATCCTGGCTGGTTAAATCTAGATTTACCTCAGGTATTTAATTCCATTCTGCTTAAAAGGTCATCAATTAAAAGATGCACACAACATGTCTGAAAGTGTTTTCTTACTGAAAGTAAAAATGAATATAAGCCAAGATGCTAAAGAGAAGCTTTGTTTTTATATGGAGCAGCCTTTTGAAAGCATGCTGTAAATAAATGCACAGCAGAAAGTTTCTCTGGGGCAGCAAAACAAAAGACAAAAGATCTGCTTTCAGGCCATTGTAACGAGTTTAACCTCTGTGTATCTGAGCAGCTCCTATTTTAAAGAAAAACACCGGTGTTAACTCACATCCACCTGATTCAGCCCAGTCAGTAGAGGAGATCAGCCTTCCACAACACCCACACTGCATCCTCCTCCAATCTCTTTGAACTCCAGTTATGCAAATCACTACAGAGAAACCCCAGCTCTGCTCCATAATAAATGCGCTTGTAAATCAGAGACAATAGACTTGGTAAACATTGCTCCACATCAGCCAAATATTTGTTTTATATGGCCAATATTTTTCTCACAGTCTCCTGAGAGCAGGCTTGTCAGACATGGGAAACAATATTTTCACATCACAAGACTTTTTGGTTAGTTGCTGTTACACTGCTGGGTAGACTTTTCTTCTGACACTTGTCCTTTGTTTGTCTTGTCAACTTACTGATGTAGCTGATAAACAAATTTCCTCTACACTGAGGTGGTATCTTTTACTCGATACATCTTTTAAATGTATTTTTCTATGAAACCAGGGTGATGCTCCATTTGATGCAAAGAAAATATCTCTCTTCATTAAATAAAATAAAATGAAACATTTGCACTCCAAAAGTTCAGTTTTTCACTTGATTCAAGAAAATGTTAAACTCACGCCGAAGTATGATAAAAGATGAGATGCAAGATGTTTTGTATCAAGAGATTTCTGGTGGAGTAAACAAAGGACTCATGTTGTGTGTTTTATCGGTTGGCACATGTAAAAGTGAGGTATGTGTATGAGTGTGTGTGCTCTGGTGTTGCAGCTGAAGGAGCTGTCAGAAGAACTTGACGCTGCCTTGTGTCACTTGTGTGGGCTGGTACCATTACAAATGATATATTGTATCTTCTGTTGACAGTCTGGGTTAACGCTGTCAACTGGCAAAGCCAGCAAAGTCATTTTGTCAACTTCCAGCCCTGTCAAATCCCCAACACTACTGTCTTCGTATATCGCAACCTCTACCTGCAGCTTTGAAGGTCAAGGGCGACGGCAGATCCACCTGGTAAATCTTTTAATAAGTCAAAGAGTCAGCCCCATCTTAGTTCTGCAGTTCATTGTAGAGCAGTGAGGGAGTCTGCAGCGTTTCAGGAGGATCCTGAAAGCTTCTGCAGCCAGTTATTCCCCTCATTTCCTTTGCAAAAATGACACCTTCTGACAGCCCAGCTGTTGTGCTGATTTATGCCCACAGGAAAGACGTGAGGTGATGCAATCAAGGATGTTAGTGTGGATTTTTCTCAGGAGGCAATGCAAAGAAGAAAGAGACAAAAAGGATTCACTTAAATAGGTCCCACGGTGCTATGTGAAGAAATATAAACTCGCAATAATTTTGTGTCAGAGTTTGCGCTTCTCTTGATGAGTTCACCACTGCAACCACCAACGCTAATGTTGTTTACTGCTAGAAGGATCCAGAATCAAGGATAGACACATCTGAACATCCTCCCCAGTGCTGTCATAAATATATCATAATTATGGTAAATACTAGAAAATAGGCGCTTTCTGAAACTGTAATGTAACATTTTTTAATGCTTTAAATGATTCAAAAAGAGGCGCCTACTTCTGCACCTGCTCCTGCAGACTGAAGCTAAGAGATAGGATCTTATGCCCGTGGTGCTATTAAAGGCTCTATAGTGAAGTGTTTAGTATAGAAATGAGAATATTCAGCAGGACCCAAGTGAGGTGACTTACCGCAGTATTCAAATGATAAGGATAGTAAATTGAGGCAGGGTGATGGCAGCGGTGATTAACTGAGTCCAAAGCATGCTGGCTTTTTAGCAAACATGGAGAAACAAGACAGAAAAACGCATAAAGCTCATCAAGCAAATGAACTGAAAGATAGAATGAATCGACAGGAATTAATTGTTTTTAACAGTTTATGGATTCATGTTTGCTCTCTGCCTCTTTGTGTCAGTAGTAATTACCAGGCAATCTATGGGAGAGGACTGTGAGATGAAAGCGCCAGAAACTAGGACATGAACAAAGCTAGGAACAGAAAGAGGGGCCACCAACACTATGCCATGACAGACAGCCTTTGGGGTTGTTTATTCAGCCAGGAGCTTTTTAGATCTGTTTTATCTGCTCTGGCTCTTCCACCCACCTCACGCCCACCCCTCTGGATGGTGCTCCAGATGATTTGTGTCCAGTTTGGCTTCACTCGAGCCAACACAGCTCTCTAAAAAGCAGACACACTCTGCCTCCTTCTGCAATCAGCCCGCCTGTCTTGTGTTTGAGAGCTGTTAAACCTCTTCTGCCTGAGTGGTTTGGTCGACGGTTGGGGTGTCACCAGGCTGTAATGCTTCAAAGACTAATTTAAAATACATTTCAATACTGAGAATTATTACTATAGTTGGTCACACAGTTACCATTTTGTCCTCTTTGTTATGAACATCTTTTTGTCCTTTACAAACAATTAATCCATTGAGCTAATTGTTGCAGGTCAACAAAGAGTGTAGGTATATAAATGCTACAATGTCTACCATGTTAACGATCTTAGGTTAGCGTGTTAGAATGCTAACATGGCTAAATGTCCCAAATGTACAACGTTAAACAGCTGTTGAGATATTTCAGTCTGGACCAAAGCAGCTGGACTGAAAAATTAAATTTGCCATTCCTAGAGCTACGCTGCTAGCATGACTAAAAACACAAGAAGGATTAATTCATCACCAGGAGAGGTTGATAGTTGGGGAAGATCACAGCTCCATTAATAGAAAATGCTGCCCTGAGACACCTGCATTGATCCTTATTGAAAGAAGCCTATTCTGTCTGGTACCTCCAAAAATCAATAGGCTACCAGTCAAAGTCAGTGAACTTTGTCAGGCAAAATTCAGCTTGACAGTTATTATTGATGCATTAATATAATGTTGCAGCTGGTTAAGGGGAGCTAAGGTTACTTATTTTATGTACTGCTATGCTATGCTCTATTTGTTGATTTTGCTCTATTAACCCCAATCTGCAAAGTAATTATTAACTACAGCTGTCAAACAAATGCAGGAAGCAAAAAGAACAATATTTCCTCTCTGAGCTGTAGTGGAGCTACTTATAAAGTACAAGTGTGCCTCAAAACTGTACTTAAGTTCTCAGCCTTTATTCATGCTCCTTGCATTGACACATACAGATGCTGTGTATATTGTATATAATTGATAAGACATCCTTTAAAAGCCACAGTTGAATTAAATTTAATACCTGCACATCTGGGCTCTCAAAAACTTTTAGGATGGTTGGAAAGTCCCCATTGCTGGCACTCGGCTCCTGTGTTTTCATCAGACCCAAATTAGCATTACGCTCAGAGAGCCATCTCATAAATGGATTTCTTTGTTGTGTGAAGCTCAGGGGAATCGGTGCACTATGCGCCATCTGTCTGCATTTCCAGCCTCCTGAGCCGCTTTCCCAGAAATCAACACCCTGTGGTCTGAATCACACTCGCCATCCTGTCATCTGCATTTTTCTTTTCTTTTTTTCCTCATCGAGGTCTGTAAGCACTATCAACTCTTCATGCCTATGAGCTAGCTTTGTCATAGGATGTCATTCTGCAGAGAACATTACAGATAATGCCTCTCCCTAAGAGCTTTTCCCTGCATGTACATTATCTCATGGCTGTAATCAATGGTATCTTATTGATTACTGACATCACATCCATTTCTATGCAATATTTCAAGGACCAGTGCATCTGCACCTGCATTTAACATGAGCTCAACATCTTCTTTATGTTCTTTATTAAATCTCTTTGTTTTTTTTTCAAATGTGTTTTTTTCAAAACTAATACGCCTTCTTATGCTGATGCAGATATAATGCTGATTGAGAATTGACTCGCTTTCTTGCTGAGAAGTAAATACCACTCATATCTGTGCAAGACTCAGCATCTAGTTAGTATAGCTTAGCATAAAGACAGGGAACAGCTAGCTTGGCTCTGTCTGGAGGTAACGATACGCACACCACTGTGGTATGGAGCTGATTTCATCTGATGTTATCATTTCAATCACTAATACATATCAATACTGATATTGTGCGTTATTATTACCCATCAATGTCCTTCTTAGCACCTGGCCACGCTTGGGCCTCCCATCTGCTGGCTGCCTGCTAGGGACAATGACTGCCCACGCCACTGCAGTCACCAGCCAAATTACCTCCTCCATTTGGACACAGACTGCTGGCCTCCTGTGGAGTAGCACTTGGATATTTGGTCTGCCCACTGTTCCGCCGCCAATTGTGTGGGCAGCAAAGGTCACCGGGCAAATGAGTCCCTCCATCACTCCATTGTGTTTTGTGTTTTGCCAGTGACAGCGCCTAGGCTAGGATGTCAGTACGCAGGGAAGCATATTTGACCATGGCTTTGCCAATTTTTGTGCTATTTTTTTTTTGGTTATATTTCACTTCACTTTCACTGGCCACATTTAGCATGGACAGCATCTGGTGATTAGACAAATGTTCAATTAAGTGCACCATGCTAATTACATTACACAAACATTATACTGGAATACCAGCCTGTGAAAACACCTGGATTTGCTCCCTGACTGTTTTAAGTTCACAGACACCAACTGTCTACAAGATGTCCTCCAGGGGGACTGTTGTATCAGGCCAAGCACCCCACTCTAAGAGCTGAAGGAGGAGGAAGTGGCACCGCTGTCTACTACCCTATCTGTGTTTGTGTCCTCACTTTGTAAGACAATGGCACTATATTCTTATCCAATCTAACCTCTACCTGGAGAAGAGACGGATTGCATGGCACTTTCCCCACCGCAGCGAATTAAATCAGAATCCTAATATAGAAAAACATAACACTCCCACAATTCAATACCACCAATAGCACCAAAACAGAAATATACATGTTGTCAGTAGGATATATATATCATTTCAAAGAGGAATAACTGAACGGTTCTCATGAGGAGTCCATTAATCATTACCATGCATGATTCTGAATGATAGTCGCTTGCTAATAGAACTGACGAAAGCCATTTGAATTATGGCTGAATTACTGGAGGAATGTTGATCCCAGCGAGAACAATAGGTCTGATCCTGGTCCAGGCATATAGTAGTTTTATTAGATGTGTAATTATTAGAGGTTACATATGTTGTCTATGTTTTAGAAGCAGAGCTGGAAGCATTCAGAATGTGTTGTATAATTTTCGACCTTGCCCTGCTATTTTATTGCATCGCTTCCTCAAAATCTGATTGGCCTGCCTCACATCTCACCTCCGCCTTTCCACCGCCAGTTAAACCCCCGCCGCCTCCTCAGGTATTTGAATATGATACCATCTTTCACTGTGTTATTGGCCTCCTTCTCCCCTCCCGTCCTTCATTACAAATGATCTCTCAGCACTAATGAGCACATGTCTAAAAATACCTCCTTGTCCAGAGAGCTGATGTCAGTGGTGCACGCTGAGCTTTAACAGATGTTAATGGCTATGGAACAGAGTGGTGTAATGAATAGAGGCACGGCTACTCCGACTTCATTTAGAGAGAATATTTTAATATTCAACATGCATCCACCCACCCACTGAAATTCTGCAGCCATGGATTCGGTTTAGACGCCCTCACGCCCCTCCTGACTACCCTTTTAACATACCAGTGGTAAGTTCCCTGTTGCCACGTACCGCATGACCTTTCCTGGGAGTAACAGCCCATGTCAGCTGCAGGTTGTTGCTCGAAAGATTTTCATTCCAGGTCTCACACTAAACGGTGTGGTCTTGCAGTTGGAAATGTCTCCGGGTTTGACGGATGAGGGAATGTTCCAACTGGACTCTGACTTGGGGTGAAAGAAAACGAAGGTGATGGATGGAGCTGTCACCAATTTCGCCTAATTAACTGACAGGGTCCCCTCATTGCCCCGTGAAGCTCCAATGACTCACCCATGGAGAAATGTGTGGGCACGCCCATTTGCTTCCGCCAACCTTTGTCCACAGAGAAAAAATAGACACATACTTGAATCAAGTTTATCTGCACTTGAGACAGATTGGCAACTACTGAAGTTAATACAGCAATCCACTACTAAGGGCTAGCTTCTATTTAGCAGCATTATTGTGACATTGTTGCAAATTTGGAGATAACAGGGCTATTAATTAAAGAAATGGTTGAACATATTGAGAAATATACCTTGAGTTAAAGTGTTTCTATAGCTACTGCTCTGTGATTGGTGGAGACAACGGAGGTTATGATTAAACGTAAAGAAGATAACTGGTTAGTGATGAGGCTAAATTGGGTTCAGAAGACGGTAGGTTTGGGTGTGAGGGTTAAGGTTGGTCAGGCCCTGAGACTTTTTAGTTTATCTTAGCATAAAGATTGGAAACAGGGGGATGGAGGTAACCTGTTTACCAACACCACTAACACATTTGTATCTCATTTATTTACTGCATACAGTACAAACAAGACTGTAATACAACAACTCGGTGCAATTGACCTCCACAGAAGTGTTGTCATAAAGAAATAGTTCCAGTATGTACTTACAACTACATTCTACATTTCTGTTTGTTTATGGATTAAACAAATAAGATATTAAGAGTTGTAAAACAGTGAAATGTAGACATGCTGGTAGCCAGGCTATTGTCTCTCTGCTCTAGTCTTCATGCTAAGCTAGCACTAGCAGCACAGTCCAGACCCCTGTATTACGCCTCGATTATCCCAGACTTGATCAGCAGTTCAAAGTATTGATGATGCCCACTCATGACTGTCTCCATCAGCCGGAGGAAGAATCAACCAACTGAAGCATTGCTATCATCTGCATAGCATGCAAGCTACCTAGCTTCAGCCATGAAACATAGCGACAAAATGGGCATTGCATTTCATGCTAGCTACATACTTGAGGCACAGACATGAGCGTGAAAGGGTATTTTCATCTTACCCTCTTGGAAATGAAGTAATGTTGTTCTAAAATGCCCCTTTATCTAACTGAGACTAGTATTTATGCAGACGGTTTTCTCCAGACACTAGAATTACTGCCCGACCACTACCATAGATTCTCAGTCTCCTACCATAAAGGAAAAATATTGTCCTTTGCGAGAGAAATAAGTAGAATGAGTAAGATTGGAACCATCAACCCCAACACCTGCTGGAGGAGACACTAGTCATGCGTTCGTCTTAATCGGTCCAGCTGATGAGTCTTCTGACTTCCACAATAATAATGCCGCTAACAACCCTGGACATCACACAGTGATGCACAATGACCGTGGCCACGTGGGGAGAAACATCTGATGATCATTGCCTAAGGAAGGATTATGACCATATCAGAAGTGCCAGCCTAGCAAAATGTTTGGTGGCATGAGAGTCAGCTTACAAACGACCCCACACCCTTTCCTCCCTCCGTGAGAAACTGAGAGGAGACATAGAGCGGCCTGCTCCCGCCTGGTTCGAGTCTAATTCAGACAAAGATGTTGATGTCTCAACAGCCTCCTTTCTCATCAGGTGCAGATCTAGATGAAAAGTGGCGAGCTGCAGGAGCAGACCCTCTGAGGGGTTTCATTAGATATTACAATCTAAGCTTCCTCCAAGGCCAGGGTCAAAGATACCTATTTGCAATTTTATTTCATGGCCAGGGGAAGATAATCGACCCACGAGAGTCCATCTGGTTCACATGGAGGTCTTGTTTAGGAATGGCTTTGAAATTTTAATGCAGCATAGCCCCAAAATGAGAGGTAAATAAGGAAAAGGAACAGAAAGATTTGTTTTCGCTTAATACAAAGTCATCAAACTTCAGGAGTGTAACCAGATGAAATCAGACCTCTCCATTTCTTCAGCTTAACGTGGGCCAGATTTTCTACAGCATGTGACAATTCAGAGTTTCGGCCCGGCTATCAGTGGTATCTGTTGTCTTTTGTACAGTCTTGCCAAGCGTGACATAATGCCAGTGTAACCTCCCCCTTCTGTCCTCCTTGGTCTGCTTTCTGTGTCCTCTCACAGGCGGAACGATATGGTGGACTGATTAGAACAAAATGACCTGGGGCAACCAGCTGCACAGGAGTAAGGGTTTCAGCCCTTAAATGATGATGTCACTGCTCCCATGTGACAGGGCTCGGTCTCACTGTCAGATCAATTATTCACAGCGTTTAATTGGATCAGCTGAATCCAGATCGCTCCAGGGATCCATTTCCAGTAACAGCAGCTGCAAATAAACCCTGAGCCAGCACACAAGACATAAGGCTCAAGATCAATATCCGCAGACTACAGCACACCTCACTGATTTAAAAACTACCCAAATAACACACAAGTCTGCTTCAATGGAGGGAAATAATCTGTACGTTTAAGTATATATTTCCTTATTTAGATTCATCTTGGCTGCTCCACACTGTGAGATAGAGGCAAGAGTGGAGGTGATGATCTCAGAGCCTTGGGTGAAGGCCAATCTGTGATGATGCTGCATTCATTAATCACACAGTCATGTACAGTGGCGTTCGCAGCCTCTTAGTCATCAGATATTCCCCTGGCCTCTGCTCCACTCCCGCCTCCAACTCATTACAGGCCTCCCAGTCAAAGCTGGCCTTTGTGCAGGGGTGGGGTGGGAGTGGGGTCGCAGTCGACCAAGACAGTCCTACCCCCCCCCCACCCCCACCCCTCCATTAGTGCTGGGTTTCAGGAGTATAGCACAGAGAGCCCTCCATTCACAGGGCGGGGGGGGGGGGGGGGGGGGGGGAAAAAAAACAACCAAGGCCCTGGGGGGGGGGGGGGGGAGAAAAAGGGCCCCCCCCCTCAGGGGGGGGGGGGGGGGGGGGGGGGGGGGGGGTCAAAACACAAGGCCTATATCTCTGTGGAGAAGGAGAAAGAGCAGCCCATTCATCTTCAGTCTGAGGACGGTAGTCACACATGGGAAGGTCTTGAGAAAGTTACTTTTCCAATTAAACACAGTCGTCTCTGTTTTCACAAGAAAACCACAGTGTTTATCTTGTCTTTTTTTTTCAAACGTTAACCACCTTACAAACTATTTATTCAGCATTTATCTTATAACTGACTCAATCTTATCAATAAGTCCACTTGAATGTAGGCAAATAAGCCACTAAGTAATCCAATGCACACACTGGTGAATGACCATGTTAGTCGCTGAAAACCTGTAAGTTGCTGAGTGAAAGGATTTATAAGGCCCCTGGTTCCCATCATCATGAAATTACCCCGAGGGCATGAATACATCTCTTTCATTCCCTTCATGTATGCAGTCTTACCACCTATAGAGGCAGAACTCACAAAGTCCTGAGTGTCTTCTGGCAGGTTTTCAAAAATGTTCCAAAGGTACCAAAAATGAGCCTAGCTGTGCCTCCATTCATGTCATGTCACATATTCTTTGACTGGAGAACATTACTTTCTTTGACTGTCATAGACTCGCCATCTACTCGCACCTCGCCGCTCAGCCTCAGGCGTCTACAGAAATAGTCTCAAATGAAGATTCATTGCACTTATTGACCTTTAAAACACCAGCAGGAGACGCAAAGCTGTGGATGTAGATGTCTTTTTTATGACTACAAATCTAGAGGTTCAGGTGGTACGAGCATTGTTCCTAAAGGGAGCTAAACATGATTGAAAATCAATGGGAGTTTTGAATGGATCAGAAAGAACGCAGAGATAGCTGATCAATGTTTCCCAGAGTCTAATTCTATTAATCATATGTGCTGAAGAGAGTGAGGATCGCCTCAGTGTGTACAACCAGCAGCTCCACAGAGCTCAACGACCTTGTGACTGGTGACCTTTCCTGTGTTTCTCTTCAACCTGAGGGGACATGCTGTGGAGACTCAGCTAATCGGCTTTGTTCACCACTCAACTGCAGCTCTAATAAGCCTATTGATCTGTATACGCATTGATCCGGTGTTCAGGCTGGAGCCGGGCTGGGTTAGCAGGTTGTGTGGGTAAATGGTGAGTGGAGACGGGTTTGGATTTACCATTTAACAAAGCACAGAGTCCTCTATAAGGATCAGCTTAGCTTAAGTCTTAGCTAGTGTAGAACAAGAAAGCATGGGCTCAATAGGCTGTATATAAATGCTTAACGTCACAGCCTTTATATGTTAGGCCTTGTATCTGTCTTGTCTGTATGCATGTGAGGTTATCCCAGTGATTAACTGCTCGCAGTATATGGCTTTCACATTATTGAAGATGCTAAGGATTGTAGGCACGGGACAGTTTACATATTCAATATATGTATATGATGAAAGGGGTCATTGCGTCGGGTCAGCAGAGACACCTCTGTGGAATTTACTGGCTGGCTCTGCAATAATAAAGCACTGTGTCAAACACTGTGTTTGTCAGAAGCTGCTCTTCATTCATGTTATGAAATGTGTGATTCAATTTTGTGCTTGAGTCACCACAGCACGCGCCATGATGTCTAGCAAGTCATCCATCTGGGACGCCATATATGGAAAGGTGGCCTGATTTGCTTCGATTTTTAGCTACATTAGCGTGGCTACATGTGGCTCTAGTGATGGTTTGAAGGTTGGCTGCTGAGATATAGTCCAAATATTCATGGTCTCCAGAGGATGAATCCCACTGACTTTATTGAGTTTTCATCCACCACCTCCATGAGGTTGGCATTTGTGGTTTTGTGCCAAATGTATCTGCAGCTTTTAAAGGAATTTGACATGCATAAGATTAAGGATATTTGAGGTCCCCAGAGGATGAATCGTAATGTGTTTTTCTTTGACATGTACTTTGTGTTTACTAACTATCAAATGTTAGCATGCTAATATTCTCAACCAAGACAGTGAACATACTAAACATTATACCTGCTAAACACCTGCATATTATTATATAGTGCTGATATTGTGAGAGAGTTAGCAAGCTAATATTAGCATTTAAGCTCAAGGCCCCACAATGCCTGAATGTAGCTTCACAGAGCTGCTAGCATGGCTGTAGACACTTAGTCTCCTCTTCAGAAAACAAAAAGTGGAGGCTACATTGAATAGTCACTTGGCACTGGGCTGAGAGAGTTAGAGAACTCATGACTAACGTTGAACATGACAAAATGTGCTGCCTATTTTTGACCACTTACATAAACATTCTCTGTTGTGCCCTGAGCCCTGACAAGTCTATTACAAAGCATCCTGCCAGAAAAGGCTCTGAGACTGGGCTGCTGTCAGTGCTACACACAAATCCTGGGAGAGTCCTCAAAAACAGAGTGAGTCAGAGACTGATTGGTCAGGGAAATGAATTTCCTCTGAAAATCATCTCAGTGGAGCCACACCTTGTTTACTCATGGCCGTGCTCCACTCTCCTGACCAGCATTCAGAGGGAAGATGATTGCTGCCTCACATACTGTAACTCAGTCATCATCACAGCTCTGATGTTAACAGCACTACCCAGGCACAAAAAAAAAGCACTCAACTCTTTCGTAACAAATATGACCTGACAGGAGAAAAGGCTGGGATAAGAGAGCGAGGGTAGTCAGAGCTGACATTGGGTTAAATACATTCGAGTTGCAGAAATGAATTAGGGCAAAAAGGGAGCTCAAATGGAACAGACAAGCCTCCGTTCCTCCGGGGCGATTATGAAACTAGCCTTTACAGTGAAATGATTCTCCATTCTGATGTTTTCATGAAACATTTCTATTTCTGGACTATCCTCCCCTCACCCTCACCACGCAAGCACACAAACATCAGAACATACTCAGCACATTGGACATCACTCCGAGGGTTATTGTGGATGGCAGATGTAGTCATCCAAACATGCAAAGAGTGCATAAGAGTGTGTTCCCCCTGATAAGGGGACATGCACTCTCTCACATGCATGCACAAAGTGAAAGTACGACACAGAAGAGGAACGATCTGCATCAATCAGATAGAGAGAGAGGAAATGTTTTTGTGCTAAAGCAGACGTCCTTTATATTTTGTGTATTTACTGTACATGTAAACACGCCCTGGAACACAGTACAGTCCTTTTCCTGGTGCTCACATGAAAGACTTAAATTAGGGTTGAGTAACAGCATTGCGTAATTTTTCTTTGTTTTCTCTGGGACCGATGTGGAAACCGTACTGAACAAAAAGTCATACAACAGCTATGTCTAATTCCCACTCCAATCTCCCACAAAGCACAACAAATCCCACCCCCTCATGCTGATGCCCCCCCTCGTCCCTCCCTCTCCCAACACACACACACACACTCTTTCTCTTGGCCCTGTGGCAACAAATACTTCATGTTCGCCTTCCCTTACAGAGTGAGATCACCCGTCTGTGTGTGTATGTGTTGCAAATATTCTCAGCTCCCCCAGCCAAGTCTGCCCTGCCCCCGTCAGACAGCAAAACGCTTGCATGTGTAATTTTTGGCCCGCAGGGTTTGACGAACGAAAAGTAACAGTTGGTGTGCATGTGTGCGTTGTCGACTTGTGCCAGCATGTTTTCTGTTTCTCTTATTTGTGGATGTGTGTGTGTGTGTGTGTGTGAGCCTGGAATGCTTTGTGTTTCTGGATAGCAAATCTCCAAATGCTCTCTAGCCGCCGCCTCTGAACAGGGTCAGAGGTCATAGCGCATATTGTCCCAATATGGAAACCACTCTTCCAGCTCTGCAGCACAAAGGCTGGCCACACTGAGCTCTTTGTCACGCCTGCCAAAGACCTCAGTCAGGTCAACAACACTGCCTCCAAACCAATTAACAAAGGATTTTTATGTTGTGTCCCATCTACACACAAAAAAAGGAGTGCATTTTCTACACCGGTTGCATTATAAACATTTAAAGAGACCAGAATTTTCCTCTTTTGTTCATCTTTAATCTTTAAAAAAGCATCAAAACCATCTGGCTCAGCTCCAGCTGTTATGAGAGGATGGAGGGGAAGAGATGGAGCTGCTAGGGAGAGGGCAAAAAAGGATGGAAATAGAGGGAGAGCCACAGAGGAGGAGGGGTATCTGCTGTAAAAATCCTGTTATGCAACCCCTTTCTCTGTGGCTGGCGTAGTGCATCTGTTAAAAATGGAGGAGAAAAACAGCTTTGCAATTAGCGCTCGGTGTCCTGAGGGTCCTGGTCTCCCCCAATCACACCGCACTGTCCTGCTCTCCCCAGCGTGCGTGTTGCTAAGCAGATGTGACTCAGGAACACACACTGCTCTTCTTATAGTGTCAGCGTGCAGCAGACACACTGTGATGGCAGTGCTCTGACTCTGCCTGCATGTGCGCTGATGTTTACTGGAACAGACCAGTCTTGCAAATTAAACCAAGCTGGGTTGTTGTTCTCTCTCTCTCCCACGACCGCCGCGATTCGGACGGATCTTTAAGGCCCCCGCCCCCCACTCTTTTTTTCTTATATTTTTCTGCACATTCAAGGTTTACAGCAACTTAGGGTGTGGTCTCCATACACGGGTGCTTCCTCTGTGGTGAGTGGGGTGTTTATGGGTCTGGCCCTGCTTCCTGACTCTCAGATAAGGACCACCCACCGAGGCTTCATCACTCCAAATCCATCAGCAGTTAATGTTCCCTGGGGAGGCTCCAACATTCTTATAGCGGTGCAGTGATGTAATTACTCAGCATTTATCAAAGTCTCCAGAAACATGATCGCTCAGAAAATCATAAACAGTAATATACGACGGCAGAGAAGTGTTTCCTTTTACTCAACGACATGTTAACATATCATTTTATATACACTGCGATAACTGTTTTCATAAATACAACATGGAAGCATGTGTCCCCTCAGGGCATGCTGTTAGGAGGGGTAAAATGTGTCAGGTTCAGACAACCTAGCTCAGACAAGGCCTTTTATCTTCATTGTTCCACTAATTGTTATAGAGTTCTTTTCAGAGGTTAATCCGAGCTGAAACTAGGCGGGTGTGTAATCTGAGCCTGAAAAGATTGGATGTTGAGGTTGTTCAATTAGGTCAGGCAGCACTGAAATGATGCCTTGCAGAAGCACTCAATGCTCTATCTGCTGGTTGTATAAAAAGAAAGAGGACGCAGAGGCTGTATTTCATTGTTCCACATGGCCACGGCTAATGGTCTCCATCCCTAGTGTGAATGGAAGGTATTTGTGCGAGAGTGTGATGCATTATTTAAGAGTAAACACGGTGGAGACAGAGAGGCCCAGCGGTGGTGGGGTAGTATTGATTGTGACAGGCCAGAGGAGACATGCACACCTCTCTTAAGTGTCTGGGGCTTCTCACAATGCCCCCACAAATCAACTTTTATTGCTCTGGCTTTGGAGTCTCCGCAGTCAGCAGCCTATCAGGCAAAGCAGCTTAGCAGAGATAGCCTGCGGCAGTCCCACAGTGGGCCTTAACGCTATCAATCGATCATTCATCACTAGTCCCTAAGAAACAAAAACAAGCAGCCAAAAGACAACCAGAGGAGGGAGGCAGCTGAACTGGACTGTGTCACATAGCTCTTGGCTGGGTGGAAAAACCCTGTCAGGTTTTATTTGGGAACAGTCCACCGCCTGTTCTGTGCAGCAGAAATTGAAACATTTGAGGAGGAGAGGGAGAAGAAAAGTAATGAGAAAAACTTTCTGAAAGAGGTCGAATGAAATGTGGCCCCCCCGGTGCTCCCCCTTCTCCTCTCCGCTCCCTCCCTCCTCCAGCCCTCCTGCACATTCCTCTCCCCTCAGCAGATCTGGCATGCCCCACAGGAGGCGGCGGCAGCAGCAGCACAGTAATCTTTTCAAAAGGGCGGATTTGAGCGGCCGCCAGGGCAGCTGGCCAACTATTTCTCATTTGGAGCTGGCCTGGAGATGACCCTCCTGTTGGAGCCCCACTCTCAGGAAAAACAAAAACGCCAGCACCGAGTAAGGGAGCGCCTTGGCAACACTGGAGAGCCGGGAACAGACTAGCAAAAGGAAAACAGGGAAACCGCAGGCCTGCTCTCAGGAACATCTGCACCACCTTCCTGTGTTAAAAGAAAAAAAAATTAAACTTAATACTGTCTGCAAGAGCCCAAGGGACTTAACAAAAACATGGGAGGGCTGTGTTTCATTCTTTTTTTTCTTGGAACTCTGTCTGCATGTCTTTTTTTCCCCTTTGTCCATTTCCCTCTGTCTAACAATTTCCCGAGCCCAGCGACCCCCATCCTCTCTTCCCTCTCCGCAGCCCTCCACTGAGCCCTGGCCCCTTGCACTTTCAGTGGAAGCCCACCCTTGGCTTGGGAGGAGCTGGTCTGGGTCCCTGTTATGCTTGCTCAATCATGGATGGACGGGAAAACTAAGAATCCAAGTCCAGCATTCCTGCTTTTACAGTGGGGTGAGCGGGCGGAGGGAAAAGAAAAGGGGAGTTCCTAGAGCATCTTTGTAATCACTATATGTTTGACAGCAACTGCAGTGACCTTCATCCAAACTTGCGGTCAACCCCTAGACAAGAGTGCCCAGTAATTATCTGGGTGTTTCTTGCAAAAGTAACAGAAAAAAAGGGGGCAGCTTCCAGAAAAAGTGAAACAGAGAAAAAGGACAGGACATGTGGAAATGTTTGGAGGCTTAAAGGCTTTGTGAGTCAGACCTAAGACATCAAATTCCACATGCTGGGTTCAGATATCGTGTCTGTATGCAATGTTTACTGCCACACTCAGCCCTTACTCGGCCACTGGGCCAATAAGACGCCCCTGTGGCCAGCATTAGGGAGGGAGCAGGGAACGACAACAAAGAAAGCCCTTATGTTTTCCCTCTAAACCCTGTCTCTCACACACACACACACACCACCAAAAAAAAAAAAAAAGCTCCAGTAAAAACTCATCACACATCTGCCAGATCCGCTGAGGCCTGCCTCCAATTATCCGCCCACCACGCTGGAATCCCAGGAAGGCTCTGTCCGGCAGAGCGTTTGATGTTGCCACGCAACATTTGACAGAGAACAGATTGACTTTGAAAATCAGAGTGTAAACTTGGCAGGCAAGTTTGACGTGAAGAAAAGAGGGGATGATGGTGGTGGTGGAGGGGATGGCATTGGAGGGTAGACAAGGAAAATGCCACTAGATGGAAAGCAGCTGCTGAGGCGGGAAACATTGCTTTAAATGGGCCCAAATGTGGCAGAGGCGTGCCAAACCTCCAGCCAAGTGGTCAGCATTTATCCTTCTGGGGCCTTTTGCTGATGTGTACAGAAGAGAGCTATTTAAGAAAGCACTAAAAAGCAATATTTGAACTTGGGTGAGCTCCTCAAATGGGTTTTCTCTCTGTGTCATGCTTATAAAGCAGCAGCTGAAACACAGGAAATCAATTAACAAAAAGCACTGCTGACACACTTCAAACAGGATCAATATCATTAATTTTATGCACTGGTTTGTTTCATGTTAAACAATTCCTTGCAACAAGGTTTATAATAAGATCCTAATCATTTCTGTCACTGACAGAGAAGCTTGGACCAACTCCATCTGAATCATCTTTACCACTAATTATTGTTCAAACACAATGATGAATGTAAAGTGAAACTGCGGCTATACATGTGAACACAAAGGGAGCAAATGAGGTCACTCCAGCTCCAGTTTGTTTTGCAGTCATTCCCCATTACAGTATCAACACGATGATCTGGAAAGGTGACACCTGGGAGAGCATAGCTGTCATGAGAAGCAGTGGCGCTTCATAATGACCCAGCCACACCTCCGACACAAAGGAAGGCAAGTACAGTGGGGAGCTGCATTCTTTCCCACGTTACTGGTAGAGCGAGGAGGTAAGGTGGGCGGTTAGCTGCAAGCCCCTTAAGCGCCACCGTGCACAACAAACCCACCCTCAACCTTTCCTGCTGTTAGGTTAAATATCCTTTATAAGACCACATATGTGGAATGGTTTGATGTGAAAATCATTTGTTTGAAACTCCCAACATCTCTGACCCATGCATCCAAACTAACCCCATGCTTTCATTTTCAAGCCCAAAACAGACACACACCTCTTCTCCAAGGTGTTTGAAGAGTAAACACTCATGCTGGCAGATAATGTATGTCTCACCTGACCTGAGTTTCAGTGGCTATAAACAAATGAGGATTACCAGGGTAAACTCCCCAGCGTTCAAACACGCTCAGCAAATTTCCCTACTTTACTGGACAATCACCTGCGATCATGGCGTGAATGTTGGAAGGTGCTCTGGCTGCGGGCAAACTAGTCGGAAATAAAATACAAGTGAGTTGGAAAGCCACATAACATTACTCTCATCTGGTTGTGGCGATATTAAGCACAACAATAAGGCGGTCGGGTGACATGGTGTAGAAATATCATTCATGACACACAAAACAGCAACTGGAAACGAGCCATGATGCACACCACTGTTGTCTCACAGGATAAGGCAGTAGTGATACATGGCGATCCCTGACTCTTTGTCTCGCTCCATTTAAGGTGCAGATAATTATTTTACACTCTTCCGGACCAGAAAAAGATCACATTGTCACTCTTTTGGCGTGCTGGGCGCATTATGTCGGTTCAAACAGGTCTAGTCGCCCAGTGCTCACGGGCGCGTCGGCCTGTTCGGCGGAGACAACGCATTATAACACATGCAACATGTGACTCACATGGTGACATGCTGAATACGTGCGTGGAGTGTAACACAAGGAAGTGGGCTTGGAAACAGAAGGCCTCTTTCCAGGGGTAGTAGGTAGTGGGGCTGCAACTGAGTATTTTCATTATTGGTCATTGCTTCATCCATGAAAGAGCCTGGTGTGACTTCAAATCACTTGTTTTGTCTGACCAACACTCCAGAACCCAAATATAATCAGTGTGATGATTTAAAACAGATAAAAGCAGGAATATGCATCTGGAACAAGCAAATATTCTTGAGGGGTTCAATCGGCGTGTACGCTTACATCAGAATTACACATTTTCATGTGATACTTGTGAGTTCAGTGTGTGTCATGCTGCAGCTTTCACCTACACACTACTGGACACAAAATGGCGGAGACAATTTGTGTGCATTGTGAGACTTTCTCTGAGCTGAAAGGGAAAAATAAATAAATAAAGTAAGCCAAATCATGTTTGAAAGTTGCAAAGGCATCTATTTGACTGTCTACAGCTGCTTTTATCAGTGGTCTCCATGGCAGCAGATCCTTCCAAATCATGCTCACCAACCTCGCTCCATCATAACCTTAATCCCAGTGATCGTCTCTGAATCGTTAGCTATTTCTAAAGGGAAACCTAAGGCCATTTATTACCTTCTTTCGGCGCCCGGCGAATGTACAGTTTAGTGTTGGCTTCAGCTGGCTTTCGGCTGAAAGTAGCCACACAGAAAATATACAAAGGTGACCTCTGACTGTCCTGCAACTGTCTGAAAAGCTCAGAAAACCTGCTCACTTGAAGGTCTTACTTGCACAAATCAAATTTTAAATATCCTCTTCAATCATTTATAAAATACATAACTCTCATAACTCTTTAGTACCTCCACATAAATCACCCTACGGGTAATGTTTGAAGATGAAAATGTGTCTAAGCCTCGCATATTTGTCACTAATGGCTTTTCTAAGGGCTTAAAAGCTATTTAGCACCAATCAGCTGCATCTCAATCATTTTGACTAAACTTTTCATAATTTAAGATGTAATTGCTGTTGTCAAGCAACTTTAGCACACCATTAGTCAAAAGTCAAATTACTTCTCTATTATGTGTACTCTCAATAATAAGTCCAATTGTGTAAATAAAGACCGAAGGGCCTTGAAGTCAGACTAGATTGGGGGCGAGGTACATACTGCGGATCCCAAAAGGATGAGTGACAAATTAGTGAGCCTAATGAGAGAAACACCAAAGCAATTCAAAGATAGTTTTGTTTGTGGCTGTGACATTTAATTTCTATATATACAATTAATGAAACCTACTTCCAAATCTAGGGAGGCGCATTAAACTCTACTGCTCCCCTTTCCAGTGTAATATGTAATTTACCTTGAGGACTATAAAGTAAATGTATGTCACTAGGATTTTCCCGTTGGGGCAGTAAGAAGTCAACCCTACATTTAGGAGGTTATTCATGGGCGTGTGGGCTTATGATGATTCTGTCTGCTTACATGAGAGAGAGATAGACAGAAGGGCCACCAATGCCGGCTGCTCCCAGCTTTCGCTCTAAGCATCTCTGAAACCCTAAATGCATGTGTGAGTTACTCTAATCAACTGCTTCATCAAATTGATCTTATTTCCTCGCTGGCTGCTCGAGCAGTGAATGGATGTCACGGAGAACAGTGTGGCCATTGTGTGAAGACCCCTTTACCCCAATAAGCCTCCCTCCATCCGCTGTGGCTAGTAGCCCAAGCTTAGAGTACAGGCTCCTCTCCCTTCCTAAGCAGGTAAGAAGACCAGCTGTCATGGTTACAGGCCAGCCAGTCTCAAGATGAGGGAGCCCAGTGGCCCACAACAGCCAGGAAAGGAGGAAGGAGAGGAGGAGGATTGGAGGCAGGTTCCAATCACAGGACAACTCAATCACATGACATCAACTGCGGCTACAGGCAATCTCTTACTGTGTGCAACATTTCTGTAACACAAGATTTAATCATTTAACACGTTCTGCTAGCGCATTATATCAGGAAGGGAGAAACACCTGAAAGCGGCTCAAAATAGCCGCGATTAACGGCCTGAAGTGGAAGGCAAAGCCTCGATACAGTTACTGTGGAGTCAGCTGGCAGGTGCACACAGGCCATCTGGCTACTGCTCACTAACAATGCTATCAATAAAGAAAATATGCAAAGGGCATCATGGCGTGATGAGTGTGCGGCAGTTTCACCGAGATATTGGCTCACAGGTTTTCACCTCCAAACATGTTGATTTGTACATTATCTAGCCATAGTAATTCAACTTAAACACAAAGAATTACACAGTAAATCAGTATATTATCAATTAAATATTGACCTGTAGCTATGATATCTCTAATTATGTCCTGAATAACTTGTACATATTCCTAGAGATGAATTATAGCGCGTCACTCTGGTTATTCCTTTCACGAACCAGCATCTGTGAGAGTGTTTTTGGGAAATAAAGATATGGGATCATAACTTGTCCTCATTAAACAGGATAATGTGACAATACTTCACCTTCTGCAGCTGAGGATCGAGAGCCTGAACGAGTGGCCTTGGATTATGTGCAATAGCATATCCAGTTTCTTTGCTACTGATGGAGAAGCAATCTGGAACAAAGGCTCTAGCGAATTATCAATTGCTTCCAGCTCCCCTATTCATATTCCAACACACTGTTATTAAAAGCCACAAATTTACTTTGAAAGCGTGGGTGTGGCCTGACCCAACTGCCACATTTTCGCTAATGCTAACATAACTTGGCTATCACACAGCTATATGAGCTATTTCTTCACGTTACTCCTTCTGCATTAGGAGGCAGAGGTATGATTGTTATCCAGTTTGGGTGTGACAGGCTGTACTCTATAGATTTGCTTTAAAAGCTCTAGAAAGGAGGACACACTATAGCACGCGGCTAACTTTACCATACAGCTACATTACCAACATTAATTCCTCAAAACTGTGGAACAAACACTTTGTCGACACTTTAAAATGTTTTTAACCATTTATTAAGTGTTTATATTCTGCTCACAAATGTTGTGTGGATAAATTGCTTTCCTCCAAGTCTGTCAGTCCACCATCCAGTCACTAGACCTAACTCCTTCAGACCTATTTGCCCTTAGCAGCTGTGAGAGGCAAACCAGCTTTGAGGTACAGTTCCTCCATAAAATTACAATGACTCCCATTCATGGTTCCCCCATCACACCACAGGTCCGTGACAGAATCGCTTCCGCCCCTGTGTAGGTGATCTACTGCAGTGAGGCGTGAATTCAAGAAGCGTGGACGTCACAATTCAATAAACTAATTTCTCAGGTCTTTATATTTTGCTAAGCTGGCATCACCATCCAGCCTGCAACCAGCAGTACTCACCCAGATGTTATGACCTCCTTAACGTTTTAACAGTAAGATATCATAGAAAGATGGGAGCGGTATGAAAATTAATCAGCTCTAGAGGCTAGCCTTTGGTTATGATTTATTCAACGCTGGTGTAACTTGGATTAATTGGCATGGGTAACATACATAATCCTAATAACAACAATACACCGTGGATTCTCTTTTGAATGTAAAACCACTGGAAATGCTTTATCCTGAACATGAAAGTTGAGACAACCAAAATAATAAATTCCTCTGATAGCACATCTCATCAGTATTATCATCATTCTTGTGAATAAGGAGCTCGAGCAGTCTCTTGCCAGCGTGTATAAGGGATGAATCACTTCCACTTCAACCCCACACTTCCTCGGCGCAAATTCTCATTTGTTGTTTCACCATTACGAGGTCATTCTGCAGTAATTATTTGTTTTACTTCCCAGTGATTGAATAACAGCCTCATGGCGGTGCCATGCTGTATTTTACCACATGTTATATGGTTCCACGGGCTCCTTTAATTGGTTCTGTTGTTTCCTGAAACAAAGGTAACCCACTATGTTATCGCCTTACCAATTTATCCTGTAAATATTGGATGCACTCTGGTAGGTTTGTATTTCAGATTCGTCTAGCGGTCCTAAATACTCTTCCGATAGGGCACTGGGTACAGAAAGTCAAAATTCAGGCCAGTGGGCCCAGTATTTGTGACACTGGGCTGCACGTACAAGGCCGCAGCCATGCATTTAAATTAGTTGTGCAGTGGGTGAATTTGTGCAAAACGCAGGGGTGAGTGTTTGTGTGCAGGGGGACAGAGGAGAGTGCTGTGTCCATAGCAGACTGATGGGTGAATCATTACAAAGATAACACACTGAAGCTGTTAGCTTTTGCTGTGGCGATGGGCAGGGCACAGAGAGAAAGCACTGTGGCCAGTGGCATGTAATTACAAAAGCTAGCTGCATACGGCTACGGCCCCAGGAGCTGGACACTCTCCATGACCCTCCACATAAACAGCTGCAACAAACTGCAACAACAACACCTCGCGTCCTTAAGGTTTGTCACGCCGGGCTGCGGTCCTCTATCAGAAGCTTCCCAGACTCTTGGTCCTCGATACCTGGGTGACTAATCGCGCTAGAGAACAGGGACAGCAAAGCCCAGGGGCCTGAGGTGGCTTCTGCTTACTGCAGTTCGAGTTTAAGGGAAAACACAAGGATAGTGTGGGTGTGGTGACAGAGGCTCCTGAGAAATGAGAGGCTGGCAGGAGGATGGGGAGATGAGTAGGATGAAGGGGGGACTGTTAGAGTTGCCAGCAGCATATCAACACCCATCTGACTGCAGGAGGTGATATCTGCAGATGTAGGCTCATTTCTCCCATTTTCCTCCTCTCAATAGTGTGCAGGTGCCTCAAGTTGAAATTTGTAGATCCATCAGGAAGACAGAGCCTGTGCATTGTGAATGTGCAGGATGGGCATATATAAAATTGATCTACCACACATTGCCTGCAAACTCTTCAATTATATAAGTTTGCCTCCATGTATGAATCTATTAATGTTTGCAGTGCTCTGTACAGCTCTGTGTGCATGTGGATGTCTCCACTGACTCTGCACAGCTGGTGTTTTGAAGAGATGAAGAGGAGTCTGTCTCTCCCTTTATCTAATATAGAAGATGGTTGAATATTAATGGACTGGGCAGGGCGCAAGCAATGCCCAGGCGGATTTATTCAGCAATCAAAGGATGTGATGAAGCAAAAGTCAGTGTGAGAAAGAAGTCAAACAGTGATGTTCAAACTATTAAGGCTTCCAAGTTTGGTGTTTTATGTGAGCAATCATCTCGCAGCTTTTACTTCAAGTTTGGAAAAGGAAAATGTTAGAAGTAAAGGACCGTCGAAATCACTTATTTCTCTAAGGCTCTATACCATTTGAAGATTGTTTTGGCCTCCAAGCGGAAACACAAAAACAAAAAAGTAAATAATGAAACAGTTGGGGAGGAACAAGAAGCAGTTTCCCTTCAAAGGCCTCATTCATCACCTGTTAGATTTTATCATACGCTACCTCTATCATCTCCAGGCGCGCTCGCTCTCTGTTCCGCGTTGTACCAAACCTGCTGACCCACCACGTATCAGTGTCAAGCCTCAACACTCGACTCGTCCTGTAGACCCACCCTGCAATGGAAAAGCAAAGTTTGTAATGGAGTCGAGATTAAATGAGGGGATGAAAGGCAAAACCTTCAAAAGGAACGGAAGCGTGAATAGCTGCGGACAAATGACACTACAACATAGACGGCAGCAAGTACAGCCAATACACTGACAAGTTTCATTTTATTACCTCTAGTCAAACAACATGGTGTGATGCAGTGATGATTGACCCTGACTTTCTGTTAAATCATCTGTTTCTGCTTGTTTTGTTTCATGTGCACACCAAGCTATTCACACACACTTGAGGTAGTGGGTACATATATGCAGGAATGAGTGTATATGACTGTATCTACATGTGTGAATCCTCTTGCATCTATGATCCTTTCAAAGTGTTGTCTGTTTGCATCTTTTTATATCAAACTCTGCTACAAAAGATTCTCTTACCCTTGTGGAGTGCTCTTCACCGCTGGCAACCGTCTCCTCACTCCTGCTGCATCATTGCTGGCAAGTGACCACTAACTGTGAGGCTGAGAAAACAAACCCAGAGAACATATTCAGGCGGGAATTCGAGTTGAGGATTTTCCTGGAAAATATTCTTCAAGTGAGTAGCAATTTCGGCCTGTTTTATATTCACCAAGCGCAGATTTTTATCAAGTTAACATTTGAAGTGTACTTGTCCAATTTCCCCATGGCGGCCAATCTACCTTGAAGCAATCAGCCCATCTCTTACTTGACAAGTTCGGCTTCACGTGTAGCATCAATTAGTAAGGCTCTTATCGAGAATTATTTTTAGCAATGAGAACCAGGGCAACCGGAACATTAACAACTGTGAAATTATACTGAATGGCGGCGTTTAACTATAACACAGTTTTAAGCTGCAGACAGACAGGCGGCCGAGTGTCAGTGCATGTGTGAGGTGCCAGTCAGCCAGATTCAGTGGCGCTAGCCGCCTGCAGTGGTCTTTGCTGGAGGCCAAGTCATGTCATTTCCACAGCACTAAGCCTTGTATAAAGATAAGATGGGGGACATCAGACCTGACCAACAGCTCAAATGAATAGGATGTCACTTCTTAGAACCGACCTTGTCCTCTATGCGGTGGCGTGTGTGTGTGTGTGTGTGTGTGTATATGTAGACTCTAAACAGAGGACCTCAATCCCTAAGAAAGGGTTCCACTGTATCCGTGCCTGGCTGGTGAGATGTAATAAGATCCCTACCCCTCCCGATGCTGGGAGAAAGAGCCAGGACATCTGCTCAATGATAGCTGATTTTTAATCTGGCCTGGGTAGTGCCCTGAAACAATGGTACTGCCTGAGTCCTGTGGGTTCTGTGTTGCCTCGGGCAGGCTCGGGAACAGGTGGGTTCGCTCCTTTGCCTTCAGAGGTGGGCACTTCTAATTTTGCAATTTTCCATACAGATATTTACACATAAAATAGGTAGAATTTGAACCTTATGGAAGAGGTGTAATTGTAGTCACGTCGGTCTGACGCCTCAGTCTACCCACAGATCATCTAAAGGTTACCCTCCTCAGATGAGTTGAAAGGTTATTTATTTCAGACTGTGGGCGGGGGTATTTGCCATGGCAGCTTTTCATGGAGGTATGGCGCTGGTGGGCGCAAGGCGGAGCTTGGCGTCGCCCGGGAGGCAGCAGGCACACAGGTGCCCGGCGAGCAGCTGCCTCCTGTCAGATAAAGAGTGGCTTGTTGTTTCTCCCAAACCGCCCGTCAATCTCCTACGCCCTTTTCCTTCTGTCTCCTCCTCTCTTCTCTTCCCTTTTTCTCCTTGGCGCTTGATCAGGGTTGGATTTGCTGGTAGAATGAGGGCAGGAAGTACTCCAGGCTGGGAGGGAGGGGCTCGGGGCTGGGGGCCGGAGCAGGGACTGTCCACAGTGCTCTCTGTTTCCCTGGGCCTGCATCATCCTGGCCTAGCTGGCTATTTCATGATCCTGAGCCTGGCTCAGCCTTGACTCATCACGGTCTATCTGTCAGACTGGCCCAGTTACAACAGCCCCAGCCTACTGATCACAAAGGGAGGGCCCCATTGCAGATTGAAGTCCTGCCTGGGCCACAGCCCAAGGCACAATGGCATGTATATTTATCAAGTCACAAGATGACCTTCTCATGTCCTCGGGTGGGATCCACGACCTCTGACCTCTCCTATTCTGTCAGTACGTCAAAGGGCCTCAGTTCACTTCTCTAAACTTTTTGTCAATATTCTCAACTAACTTCAAATTAGAATAGCACCTCAAAACAACAATGAGCTAAAATACCTACTGGGACTAAGTTTGGGTATGACAACCCAGTGGTTGTGTTCAAATACTCTGAAACCATTTCAAGACCGACAAGAGCTTGGGCAAAATATACTGTAATTAGCAGGCGTGGGCTAAACATCCTCAATAGTCCCTCTAAAGATGTTTACTGAGGTAAACTGTAAACAGGAACCTGAAATAAGGCAGCTAACATGATGCTGCTTCCCAAAGCTAACTGGAGCCAAACTAGCATGCAGTGTGCTTTAAGTACCCCTATGCTGTACAAACAAGTGAAGAAAGGCAGAAAAAAAGGTACTGATGTACTTCTGCTGTGCTCACAGACTAGTACCTCCTGAGAGGCACACTGTGGCATTATACTTACTGGAGTGGTATGAATTTCTATTAGGACAGTGTTGTCTCAAATCAAGCACAACCCCGTTTTATATGTCTACGGAAATGACGAAAGCGCAACATGTGATGTGATAGTAGCCATCTAAAATATCCACCGGCAATTTTGCTCATTTGACTTAAAAATGAACGTTTACTTTCTTCTACTTTCTTTACTTTCTTACTTAGCGTGTGCCTTGTTTATACGATATTCAGAAATGGCGTCATGTCATGGCGCCTAGCAATGATACCCTCCTTCACAACTTCATCTGTCGTCATAGAGATTCTACAAGGATGATATTATTTATCAGGCCAACCCGGAAGTTCCCTGGTTAAAAAGCCAATGGATTTTTCTATTGACTTTTAGTTATTGTAGAAAATAAGCTCTGTGATGAACAAAAGTTTATGAAGATAAAGATAATTTTCACATATGAGCAACAGGTTTGGGATTTTTGAAGTCTAAATACATTGTGTCCTGAAACATGTAACCTGATATAGTCAAAGATAGGGTGAAGTTTGAGTGCACCATCCTGGTACTTATAGCACACTGTATGTTCCATGTTGTCACAGGTGAAGGTACTAGAATTGAGACACAACAATCATGTGTTTCACATTTTATCAAAGGCATCGTTTGACATTTTGACTAATTTGCTCTCTTGCCAAGTGTTAGATGAGAAGATTAACACCATTCTCATGTCTGTACTTTCCTTTACTACCCCTTTGGCTGTAGCACCCACGTGCCACTGTTTAAGCCTTCTAAGGTTCCTATAGTTGTGGTTATATTACATGATTTGGAAGTAGTGTAATGTCCTTATAACTGTGTTTTGTGTGTTCCCTAGACTGTACATGTGTATGAAAGTGCTGCAGCTCCTTGTTCAGCAATGTACATCACGGGTGCATACCGCAGGGGCTATGACAGCAGGGTGGTTGACCTGCTGAAACTTTCTGCTTCCTCAACAGTGTGGGTGTAATGCTTTCTGGGACACCCTGGATCTCCTGCAACTTGCCCTCAGCAGCCTTCCACTGTTTGCTGGCCAGCTTATCCTGTTTGTTAATTCTGTTAAAACACTCTGTGACGGATCTGTTTGACTTGGCTCACTGCCAGGAAATAGTCATGTTCCCAACGATTCAAAGAAGCCCTGTGGCATAGTGGTCTGGGAGGCCATGATGATGACATGTCAGCATAGGGCTAACACAGGCGCTGCCCTTATAGTCCTGGCTCAACTGGGCCGTGACAGTTTGCTGGCGCTCACATGTGCTTTCACTGATTCAAGCCCATAAGGATAATTGGCAGAACAAGTGGTGGATTAAGATGGCTTGATAGATAAATGAAAGCGACCCACAGGAATGATAATGTTTGACCGTACAGCCTCGCTTTATCTAATTCTGAATTCGTTTGAGCCTCACAGATTCTGTAACAACAAGCGTCTCTGTTTCTCTTCCCTTCCTCTGAGAGGTAAAGTTCAGTGATCTCGCCTCAAATCCTCCAAATATCTTTGGAGCCACTTCAAAATAAGCATGAAGCGTTCCTGCTCCAGCATTAGCAAAATCCAAGGCAGCTGTTTGACATCTCGGCTTCCTCTTCCCCATATAAAGACATCTCCGGGCTCCCCAGTGACACAATAGCCAGCTGTGGCCAAGTTGAGATAAAAAGCAGAATTTAAGCTCACGCAATTACTTTTCTGCCTGCTGAAAAACTCTCTCAACAGAAGCGAGGGAGAACACTTTGGTTTATATAGGCAATAACACTATAACTGTGCAGTAATTTCTTTGGCAACCTGGGCTATTGTTCTGATATTTATCAGCTGTGAGGACCTAAGCTGTTCAAAGCCTTCTCAGAAGGTATGTGGGTTGGACGATGATGTTTTCCACAACAGTGATAGTATTGCAGTTAATTCTGTATTTGGCACTGATCTGCAGCTGGAAAACAACTTCTCTCTTTTGAAGCTGTTTATTATTGCAAGAGCTTTTACCAAAATGGCCGTTCAATACTGTAATTGTCCATGTTACTACTGTCCTGGTTGCATAGTAACCGAGCAAGAACGTGGCAGACTGGAGGATAAACACATCTGATTTACACGCATTATTGCAGTGTATAAACACAGCAGGTGCATTTGAGGGAAGTGTGGTGTTACAAACAGAATAAGGGTGGGTGTGACTTTGCATTCAGCTAGACACTGACACAGCATTTTTCCAGTGAAGTCCTTGCGGCCATGAATATCCCAGGCTTTGCACATTCGTTGAATACAGTTAACTGTCTTCGAATGTGGTTGGTGGCAGCTTTTCACCCTATCATATTTGGGCAACTGAGGAATTCGCCTGTATTTTTAGCTGCATACTCTGCAGGTTATTTTTACCACTACCATATGAGAGAACAAACATGGTTTCCTCCTGATATAGAAACAAATCATCAGCATCAAAGCCGGAAAACAACGAGGTGAAAAAATAGCAGAGATGCACAACACAATAACGTCCCAGGAATGGGTTAACTGTGGACTCAGAGCTTTCATTTTACTCTTCTGTTCCATCTGAACAAATAAGGCGGGTGACCTGACAAGAGCACAGAAGGGCAGGGGCAGAAGAGGGGTGAGGTGGAGGAGAGAGGGTGGTGGTGGTGAGTGGGAGGAGGAGGTTGCCGTGACAGAATATAACCAAAAGAGAGGTGGAGGAGGAGGAGGAAGGGGGTGGGGAATTGTGGGTGTGGGGTTTGGGGAGGGTGAGGACAAGCAGACCACGTGATGATGAAAAGCCTGCAGGCTGCTGTGCTGGGAAGAGCAGACAGAGACATCCCCCATATTGACGCTGCCGTTTCACCCACAACAACAGTTCTGAAATGGCCGCCGTCTGTACACTGTACAGCTACTATTTACGTGGGACTGATTGGCCCTTGTCAACTTTCATCATCAGCTACGGTGGCTGGTCTGACCCTCTCCTCACTCCCACTGATTCCCTCTCATTTTCAGGTTCTCCGTCAGGTTTACAAGGCTTATCTTACATGAATGAAAAGCGCAGGCGAAAAAATACTGAACAAGTAATGACAAATAAGAAATGTAGAGATGAAACACGAAGCCAGGAGAAAAAAAAAAAAAAACACAAACAGTGGTGCTCAGGGATGATGACGGAGGAAAGTTGATGGACCAGAAGCACTGGAGACATAGATACATGAAACAATCTCCAAGGGCTTGTTGGTGCAGTCTATAAATAAATAGCAGAAAACAATGGCTTCCTACTTCCACCAGGACTGGGATTGTACCTTATTATTAGAATTTGATGGCTTATGACAGCGGCTGCTTTATTTAGCCCAACCTGAACTTCACTATCATTTTTTTCTTGACCTAGCCATACGGAAAAACAAATGTAAATGAATATATAAAAGTAAGCTACTTAATTCAGAAAATCATTCTGGGATGTGAGTATGTTACAGAAAACAGGTCATGAAGTGTTTTCAACTAGAAACTCTTCATGGAGGTAACTACCTTATTTTTTTTTCACAGTAAATGCAACCTATATCTGTTAATCGTTGATGACTGACATGAACTAGTTAACTTGGCTCCTTGGTTTCCCTTGGCTACCCTGTATTATGGAGCTGGCCCTAGATCCAAACATTGCCAGATATCTGGGACAACCTCCGGGAAAAAATATCTCGTGAAGTGACCGAAGGCATTACCTTGAAAAATATACAGTATATGGCTGTAAATCTGTAAGAATTCATATTAGGAGTGGTGAAAAGTATATTAGGAAGAAACGGTTCCATTTTCCTTCTTCCTTACACTTACTTAACACTTCGTTTACTACTTTTAATATTAAGGTAAGCCAAGAAGTACAATACATTTTAAAGATGAAACAATGGCTCTAATGCTTTTTTGGTTTTGTCTCTAGTGGGGCTCCTTTTGATTTATTGTGCATTTATTTCCCATCTGACTTTTAGACCTGATAGTTTTGGATGTCAGGTTGTAGTTTCATTTGGATAATTTTTGACTCTCAAACAGGTTAAATGATCCAGTATTTCCACAGAAAAACAAAATTCACTACTAAAGACAAAGGGAAAAAAAGACTAGAAATATGTGTTGCAAGAACATTTAATTTTTCCATTTTCCTTAAATACCTCATGACTCCTCAGATTTATTGATAGTTTTTTCTAACCCAATAGTTGACTGGCTTTTAATAATGTATGTACATTGTACTGATTATAGCATTCTGTACTTCAACAATGGACTCTTCAAGCGAGCCTTTTTGTTAGATGTGTTTACAGTGTGATGTTGGATCTGAATCGTCTCCACCACTGATATTACAGATAGCAAGGCTAAGGATACAGATGGCCTCACAAATGTTATATGTGTTTCTGAGAAAGTCTCATAACAAAAAAAGCACTAAAGGCAGATGGTTATGCTCAGAGTGGCTCTGGGCGTGTTGGACAGTGTCGACCCTCCACATTCACGTGGCATGCCTTTGTCTCTCCTCTTGAAAAGGTGACTGTAGCTATACTACATGTCTCGTGATTTCGTCAACAGTAGTTATCGCTTATCAACCAGGCTCCGTGGCTGCACAGGTGCGAGCCAGTGGCACCACCTGCTCTACCTCCTCCTCTCCCTCCTCTCCACCTCTTGAGTGCAATCTGCCCACCTGCTTCCATGAGTAAAACAGACACCCTGTCCACCGTTCCTCCTCTAGCCTGCAGCTAAAGTGGAGCTAGTCTGGGAACTGAAGCGCAGACAAGGCTCCAGCATGCCTGGCCACCATACCAGAGGGAGGGGAGGGATCTCGTGCTCTGGGGCCTTTGTTTGGGTGCCACCACTAAGAAACTCCCCGCCAGGTCGTGTTGCTCTTCTTTCTTTTCTTTTTTTTTTTTTTTCACCCTGTCCTGCCTCTCTCTTTCATCTATGGGGTTCATTCTAGGAGTCATCCACAGAGCAGCGGCTGTTATCTCAGTGGAGTAAGCGGGGGAGGTAAAGTGACAGAGGTAGCTTTGGTGCCTTGCTGAAAACAACACAGGGGAGCCCTTTGGCTGTTTTTTCTGTTTGTGGGGGCACAGTAAAGTTTTCAGTTTGGACAGATGAACCAGAAGGGGGATGCAGGTGAGGGCCCGGCCATGCTGAGGAGGCTACCCGGTGTTGTTGTCGAGCGTTGTTGTTTTAGTCACCATTGATACTGTGCGCACGTTTATCTGGAGCTGATGCTGACGTTTCCTTGGTGACATTGGATAGCTCTGCTGTTTCATCTGATAGCTGGTGTAACATTTTGGGCAGAAAATGAATAAATGTCTGGAGCTCTTTACTTAATTCCTCTGTGTTTGTGTGTCTGTGTGTTTATTGATCCTGACTCCGTTCTTAAAAAGCATTTAAAGGAAGCGATCACATTTAAAAATTTGTCATGGCACTGATATTGGGCCTTGAATATTAGTAGAACTTGGTTGATAACACTGTATCAATCGAAACCACAGCAAAAAAGTATCTTGATTTTAATAGCTGACTAATCTTTAAGCTGAATATTAGTTGGATTTTAGTTCATTTCTGACAGAAAGTTGCACTAAACACAAAACTCAAAATCATATGTACATCTATTCACACCAGTGCCCAAAACATCTCTATATTAAGTCTTTAAATTTTCAATAAATGTGCACACACTCAATGAAACACCTCTCCATTTACAGCAAATTTTGTTCTTTCAGACTGCAAACACGCTCACAAAACACAAAGTATATGGTTTGTCTAGCAGATGATGCAACTGACAGCAACTGAAGTAATAATACGAGACAGCCATGTGTGTGTTTTTTTTATTTCAGTTGCCTCGCTTTGTTGTTTTCACTCCAGCGAGATGAGAAGTAATGCTGGTTCAGCATGGCGTAAACAGCCCTGAGGCTCATTCTTAAACATAGTCCTCCTCCATAAACTGATCTCACACCGCAGGAGCTTTGGCTCTCCATCCCAGCCTCTGGCCCTCCTTGACAACAGGAGGCCTGTTTTTTCCCCTGCAACATAGCAACACCGCCCTGAGCTAGCTCTGACCCTTGACAGTCAAAACATATTGTTGGGTGACAGGAAGTTACACTAAACAGCTACAAATACTCAGGGAAGGCTGTAAGCGTCACACCGGCTGTTGAGCTAACATGATGTCACTGCAGGAGATTTGAGATGTGCAAGGTGAGTTGATGCCACATATTTGCTTTGTTAATTCGAAGGATAGTAAACAAAAGAGCTCAGAGTGTGAGCTCAGGGCAACTAGAGGAAACTGCAGGGCACATTTTAGAGTCTCGTGTTCAAGAAAAGCCCGCAAGGAACAGTTGAGGGCTAGCTGGTACATCTACTATGAGAGTCTGATTCATCTTGACATCTTCGCCCAGGTTAAGACTGAAGCTAAAATCTACAACCTTACACCCGGGCATTATCCCAGCCAATCTATAGGTGTGGGAGGAGATGGAGTTGTTCTTTTTCATTCTCGCTGCAGGGGCTTGAGTCACTGTGGAAGACTTTCCCCTGGCCACTGTGGCGCCCGCTTCTTTCAGCATTCATCACCTGGAGACAGAAAGAAGAAGTAAGCAGACATAGATAATTCACCACCGCCATGTCCCACCTCCTTCAACAGGGTCTGCTGTTTGTTGTCCTCAAAAGACAAAGCCATGGCAGCAGCACACTCAGCCCTCCGCCTGCTCAGTTGCTTCACCACTTGGGCAGTGTCTCATCCTCAAAGGCGAAAATTAGGTTTCAATGCTGAGGCTGTTCAGACAAAAATAACGGAGCTTTCACTCGGAATGTTCAGCCTCCCCCATCAGCAACATGATGACTAAGTGAAACCCTCAATCTAAATAACACACAAATCAGGCTTACAAGCACAACGTATTCCTCTTGTCAACAAATGAACTTCTTTCCACATAACGGTTCAGCTGTCCAGCAACTGTGGTGAATGTTTGTGAAGGAAAAAAAAAAAAACGAGGGAAGTGAAACCTCTCTGTGTGCCTCTTTGTTTGCTAGAGCACATGGAGGTTGGATTCCTGAAAACTCGGACAGCAAAGATGGCATCCTCCGCTCTGAGTCAAGAGACACAGAGCATGCCCTGGATGAACTTCCTGTTTCAGTCTGTACAGATATGGGGTTCTCCAATCCCGGCCACAGAGTGAGTCACACTCATTTGCCAGTCGTCTGCAGGCTTGTAGACTCTTCAGACCCTAGGTATTAGGCCGTGGAGGGGCCAAAATTAGCTTCTGAAACTTTAATCTCCTACAACTCAATTATTTAATATCCAAGCCACCCACAAAGGAATACCTCATCTCACTCTACAGCTGCCTTGATGGAGCTTTCAATCCCATCCTCAGAGACCACCATTTATATCTCTCTACCCTCTCTGAGGTTTGAGATGACACATCCCTATGAAATCTTACAGTGCTCTAAGTCCGGGGATATACTCGCTAATAAAACCGCAGTGCATTAAAACTGCGGTAGCTGGAGGTATGTAGCATGAAACTTCAGTTTGTCACTATGTATTCACCATCCTGATTTTGGTTACGTCCAATTTACATAAAACAAAATCATTTGCAGCCGCAGGCGTAATCTCTTCAGACTCAAAAAGGCGGAAGGAGGAAGCAATTACTGTGATTTAGGATGGGCGTGAATACAAAAAAGCTAATGGAAATATAAAACAAACATGTAATAAATAGGAGATAATTTTAATGCTAGCAACAGTAGGAACCCAGAGAAATATATTGGATGGCTGTATTTGTGAAGCAAAGTCACATTTCTTTAATAATAAACGTCCGCTGAATATAAATTATGTCCTTGTTTAGCGAGATTCATAATGGAGATGAGGTCCTTGAAATAGGTAATAAGGTAAAGAACGTATGAGACAGGGGTCATAAATTATTTTAGATTGGCCTTGATTTTGTCTCACCAGCCATAACACATTTCCAGACGGCATTGCTATTGGCTCTGTGGAAAAGTGGATCAGTGGAAGTTAATCCCCAAGACCTCCCAGCCAGGGATGAGAAGAGAAGAAGAAAAAGGGCGTCTGTTAACCCACGGCACAAAGGGCATGGGGGCTTTTCTGTCTCTCAGTTCGTGCTCACGCACACATATCCTGCTGCAGTGGCAGACACATTCACACACACATACAGCCACAAAAATACAGACAGCATGCGGAGATGTGAAACACCTCCTGATGCACGGACCAAACTCAATTTGATATCTGTATTTTTGTGAAAATATAGAGTGTATCTATTCTCTAGTCCATAATGTCATATTTCTATGTTCGTACGTTTTGTAATATTACAAATCTAACATTAGCATAAAACAAAGAGAGAGCCCATTTATCTCCCTCTTAAGATGGCTTAGCGGTATGGCTAACATCAGATAGCATCAATGTTAGTCAAGCTACTGTCTTGAAATCAAGTATGTCATACTCTTAGAGCCATTTCTGCTTTACATTACCTACAATATGCTGTTTGGTGATCCACATAGTTTATTTAAATTACACTAACACCACAGGAAGCTTGAAATTGCTGACAGTTGTTTAAAGGGTTAGCTTATTGGCTCGCTAACAGTTAGCCTCAACTGACATTTAAACTGACATCTAGCTGTCATATTAAGAGCATAATTTACATCACACACATATCACACATTTTTACTGTGTTCATGCTAAAGAAACAGAGACAGATAAGGTGCAAGATCAGTGTCTTAATAAAAAAATAAAGTGTTATTTGCCATAGCTGGTTAGCTGAAATTGGGTTAGCACAGACTGCCCAGGCTCATCCTTTGAGCTAGCCACCAAATCAAAGAACCATAGTTCAAACTTTTGGGAAATACACTTCTTTGCTTTCTTATTGAGAGTTTTATGAGAAGATTGATAACATTTCTATGCCCGTATGGAAAATTTGTAGCTATTATGTTAGCTTAGCATTAAGACTGGAAATAGGGGGGAACTGCTAGCATGTGACTTTGCAATTTCTTGGCCAAACAATGAAGACTCCAGGAAGTTACTGTGTATTTTCCAAAATGTCTATTTCTTTGTGGCAAAATCTTCCTTAATTTGGGGGATATAACCCTTTTTATGAGCAGAGTTTTCAGACTATACCTCATAACAACCATCTCTCAAAACGGTAAACAGGAACAACTATGGCTGCCAGCATCACATCATATCTGGCACCATCCGCCTGGAACAGATGGCTTTCCAGGCAGACTATATTAAATGTACCTAATGAGCCAGAGCATGCATGATCTCATGCTAGCCTACTTCCATTCTTAATCTCCCTATATCATGCACGTGTGTGCGGGTGTAAGCGAGCGGTCCCGCCAGTTCTGTGTGCACTAATTCGCCGGGTGCATGCATACAAATGCAGATGTGTCTGAGCGGGGCGCGCAGGATGCAGGATATTATTTGCTCTCTTAAAAAGCCTTTTCTAAGTGGAATGACTCTATCAAGGGAACAATGGGTATTCTGAGCCCGGCGATGTGACAAAGGTTCACACTGACACGCTTTCCTAAATTAGGCTGTTCATGCACAGGAGGGAAGTGAGCCCTGCTCCTATTCTTCTCCTCTACTCAAGGGTCATTGTGTAGACAGGAAAGGCCACAGAGACATATGACTTGACATGCTCTCTAAAGTAGGTTAAGGGCACTCTACTTGCAAATTTAAAAAATGCAGAGGAACACTATTTAAACGGAGCATGAAAGGAAAAACGACTGTGGCACATTTAAGCTAAATGATTCTTTTATTGTCTTGGATGACATAGATCCCTGAGGGGTTTGGATAAATGAGGGTTTATTGTCACAGAGGGATCGCGGTCAGACGCTAACAATTACAATTTAGACATTTAGTTGATGCTCTCATTCACTGATAAGCTAATAAATTCCAGATCGCCAACAACACAGACGACCTTAAGTGCGCATCTCTCCGAGGTACAAGTCGTCTATCTCTGACATCTGGAGAAAGAAACACTCCCACTGCCACTTCACCTCTTCACCTCCAAACTCGCAAGGATGTGAACACCAAGACCTCAACTGATGTCATTATGAGATAACCTGTATTACGTCAAACCTTGTTTTTCTACAATGCATGTTTTCCCCTTCATATAAACACATGAGGATGTTGCAACACTGTGGCGGGGAGCTGCAGATGTGAACAGAGAGGCCCTTTGAAGGAGCAGAGTCAGGGCCTCCTTGAGTCCACTGCCTTCCCTCCCCTGCCCAAACTCCCACCACACAAGTCTGCTTCCAGGAAACCAGCTGTTGGACTGGGGAGAAGGGAGGAGGTGATATTCTATATCAGGGCTGTGAATCACAGTTCCATGCTCTGTATTTTTCCTATGGTGGTTTGGCTGCCTGGCTGACTGGCTGGCTGGCTGAGCGGCTGGCAGGGCGCATGAGGAGGAATGTATTGTGGAGCGGGCCCCAGTGCTGAGGGACTGACTGGGAGACTGGGACAGGGGGTTGCTCGGTTATTATACAGCCCCGGGGGTGCTTATTTAAACCAAAGTCCTGTCTGGACTGTTGCACTCAAACACTGTTATTGTACTGCAGCTGCATGAGACACAAAGGCAGAGAGCTGGAAATAGGAAGGGAGGAAGAAGAGAGGGAGACAGAAAGAGAAAGAGAGAGTTATCATGGGAGGGGAGTAAGCGGGAAGAGAGAAGTGAGAGAGGAGGTCTGGACAATGTCATCCCTCCTTCCCAGGAAACGGCACAAACAATAAGTAAAAATGAGGGAGCCCAGTGGAGCAGAAGAGGGAACAGCGCAGGGACAAACCATAATTAGGCAATGGATGACGAAGGATCTGTGCAAGCGTTGTATAAAGTTGAAACTGGAACTAGAACAAACCCACATTGTAAAAGTATGTGTAGGTGCAGGATGTTGGAGGTAAAAACAAACACAGCAGGCTTGACTGAGTGTGCAAATTCAGGCGTGACACACATTTTGAACAGCATCCGGTCTGGAGAGATTTATCTTTCGGATGCGGAACAAAGAGCAACAGCTAGGGCAATCATTTTAATGGAAGGAGATGGATCTGTTTTAGGAGGTGGAGTGTGGGGGTGGAAAGTTGCACGTCATGCAAGACTGGAAGCCGCGAGCATCAGCGGGGATCAGAGCCGGAGGGAGGAGGGAGGAGGGGTTCGTGCAAAGTGAGAGGAAAACTCAGAGAGTCTGGCCCATGCTGTGGAATGGCGGAAATCCTGGTCTGATTGTGCAGCAGTGTTTGCTTGTGCTCAGACAGCTCCTAGGAAAGGAATGTGTGGCCTACATTCTCCCCTCCTCTCCTAGCCCCCGCCTCTGCTTCTCCGACACCAACACTCCCTGTCAGCACAGCGACGTTTAAGAGGCTACATACCAAAAAAACAACAAAGGATGGAAACATTTGGAGCACATGGTCCTGATTTACTGGCATTTTCTTGAGGCGGGGGGGAGCGTGTGTGACAGGGATGCAGTTTTTTTTTTTTTTAAAAAAAACAAAAAAAAACACACACACATGGCCATGGGACAGTGTTTGCTCTGCAGGTTTGAAAGTGCTGCTATGCAATCATCACAGGAGGGAGGAATGGGTTAAGTCTGCAGAGAGAAGGAGAAGAGTGTATGGCAGAGTGGGGGAGAAGGGGGTCAGCGCTGCATTCAGATGAAATTAAATGGAGGCTAAAGTGCTGACTCATTGCGTTCAGGCCCTTTATTACCTGCTCCGTCACCCAGGCTTTATGGGGTGGGCTGCCAGAGGAAGGCTTAGGGCTGGGGGGTGGGGTGGTAGCTAGAGCGGCAGGCAGCCCTCATTTACGGGAACCCTTCTGGAGACAATAACACTGCAGTCAGCCAGCCAGCCAGCCAGCCAGCCCCACAGCTCACCTGAACTCTGTAAAAGTACACTTTAGGACAACCCCATCCAAAAATGCACACACACACACATCCCCTCTCATTTTTGGCTAAACAGGAGGAAGCCTGCTTTTGCTGCTAATGAGACATCAAGGGGAGCTGGGGAATCTGGGCTCTGGGTCTGGTAGGCCGGTCTGTCGTGCCAGAGAAAGTGAGAGAGTAAAAATCCATTGTTTGCCTTTCTGTGCTTTTCTCTCTCGTGATGGAGTAGTACTGTGTGGTTTACACCACCAGGAGTGCAAAATAGTACGCTGAAGCTGCATTCATCTACAAATGCAGCCAGGCGCGTTGGAGTTGGAGCAAGTTGGCTGCAGCCAAGCTCGCGCGTGTGTGATCGCTCACGGCATCGATCACGTTCTCACGTTAGATGTGTCCCAGCTATCACGGTGGCGTCATTTTACATAGCAGCTAGCAGGGGATGGAGTTATTGTGATGTTAAAACAGGAGTGGGGTGTGTGTGTGTGTGTGTGTGCTGACAGAAGTTGCCTGTTGCCCCATGTTTCCATTCCCCAAAGCATTGGATCCTTCAAGTAACTTCAGTTAGAACCGATATTTGGTCCAAGACTAGATTCGGAAAGCCAATGTGTGCGCTTGCAGTCACAATGCATCATTGATGTTGATACTAGATAAACAAACATAATTTTAGTGGTTAGACAATGTGCATGATGTATGGCTGCGGCAGGCCCTGGGCACTCACTGGCGCAATAGGCGTATTGCTGCTGATCAGGCGAGTGGACTCAGCACTGTGTCAGGCTCAGTTTGTCTCAAATGGTCTGACAATCAGAACATACAGCAATAAATGGATGCATTCTCTCTGTCCTAGCTCTGCTTCTCCATCTCCCTCGTACTCTCATGCCTGCAGCTTGTGGGTTATCTAATGCTCTCCCCATGGCTTCACGGTTTTGTACAGAGTTAGACTCATTTTCCAAGGCATTTATAAACAACCCTGTGTGCCTCTCCCGTTCCGATAGGCTGAGCTGATGTAACGCGGGGCTCGACCTCGGGCCTTGTGGCCTCTCTCCCCATTGCAATACATTATTCCATTCATTCTCTCTCTCACACCGAGCGGAGGGCAATTATTTGAATATCCACAGAATGCAGCTAGGTACATGACTCATCTTCAACGTAAAGGCAGTGAAATTGCCTCACTCCAGCGGATCAAGAGTTGTAGGCAATGAAACACTATGATTTAAGCAGTTTGATATTCGGTGAGTCATTTGATTCCCTGTGTCAGACCTTGGCAGGGCAGCTACAGAATTCACAAATGTAATTCCAATTCTGCCTCAATGAGGAAAAAAAATTTTTCTTACCCAGCTGCTAATTGGACCTTGGCTGGCAGCTGCACATGCTGTGAATGGATTTCCCTGAATCGAGAAACAGCCCTCAGGAAATTCAACATCGTGCCCTGCCCTGCAAATTGCTTTCAAGGCCTCTGTGTAGTGTAGCAAGCGAGAGTTTGTGCTCGAAAAAAACAAAAATTTATGCGGCGCTCAAGGAGGAAAAATACGGCGATATGCGTTTAAAGTTATTAAGCTTCTGTCAGTTTGAGAGCGAGCGAGCAGATGCAGTGTCCTCATTTTTCTTCCATAGCAAAGCTCTTCTCTGTCACACACATATGATGTAAAAGTGTTGTTACGCCACGACAACACACATGCGTTACCGTACCATTCACAGATTCCATTGGCGCCTCACACAGAGACTATAAGTCACGCTGGATTACACACCTCCTCGCCGAGGACTTACAAATACTGTACACTGTAATTACAATTAACTTTCCAAGAAGGAGGTGCTGCCGTCTTTTCACTTTTGAAAAGTTAGCCTCACCTCTCCAAACCTCATTCCAGTTTCATCTCACAGCTCCAATAGTAGATGAATTTCTTATTCATAATCAACTGCCTGTTACAACACAGTCCTGACTCTGACTTTTTTATTTAAAAATCTAGTTGCTGTTTTGCATATCCACCATTTCTTTGTTGTTTCCTGTAAGGCTCAGGCTAAAATCCACCAAAAGACAAGAACTGTATACCTAAAGCTACTGACCGCTTAGAACAAAGTAACTTATTATCACCTTTTAAAAAGTTGACCAATTTACACATCCAGCAGACATGGAGCAACATTATTAATTTAAATTTGTGCTGTGAGTGAAAGTGGTGAATCAAAATAAAAAGTTGCAGGCTGTAAAATCAAAACAAAGGGCTAAAGATGCAAAAACACACTGCTGAACTGGGGAACTGCACAGTCTTTACCATTTCACATAACACAGACACTTTCCATTTGTTGTTTTATAAAACAAATATTGATTAGTGCAACTTTTAAAACAAAACAACCCGTGCAACTGGTAGTAGTGGGTGATAAGCGGGTTCTGAAAATAGACCAGAAAAGGAAAGATTTGTGATATCAATAAACATTCACCAACACTTGTAGTCTTTATCTCTATAGTGCAGAGGCAATGGGGTCATGTGATAGAAATCTTATGAAAGCATGTCACAGTGACACAGGGTCTAATTGCTCCTTTATTCTTTTCCCCCTTTTTCCACCACACCTGTCAGAAGTATCACTGCACACCAGGTTCAAAGGTCAAGTTTAGCACAGGAAGTGATATACTGTCTCACTGTTGAGTCTTTTTTTCATTGTGTGCGTGTGTGTGTGTGTGTGTCTTTGTATGTGCCGGAGACGGGGATAACATTTCCAGTAGCACATCTGCCTCAGAAAATCTCATGTGGCTGTATCCAGTTCCCGTCACTGATACCATGAAAGCAATCGCGGAGATAACAAAACCTCATTCAAACACTATAAACAGGACAAGGACAGGTAAGAGCCCGTTCACTGTCTTTCCCACAAGTGCAGTTTTTATGCCCCTTTGGGTGTGCCTTTGGTGTTAACTGATGAAAACCACTATGATGCAACCGTGTCTTTATTCATGACAGCACACGGTGGGAGGGTTTAAGCTGCAAATGCCTGCGGCTTCGTAAATAAATCATCTAAACTCACTGAAGAGAAAAGCTCCAACAATAAAAGATTTCTCTTCCCCCGACGGGTGAGTCACCGTTCAAAGGAAGAAAAAAAAAGGAGGCCCAGATTCTCCGCCGTCGAGTGTTCAGGCATCAATTTCACTAGTGTGGAAAGCCAGCTGACAATAGAGCTAATTGATGAGGATTATCTAGCAGAAAAGGAGGAAGCCTTGTGACATGACTCATCGCGGCCATCTGCGCGAGTGTACTGTATTTTCACAACCATGCCTTCGAGAGCAGAATAACTTCCTCTTTGGCACAAAGCCCCAACAAACATCACCCTACCCTGACTGGCTCTGCTGCTGCTGCTGCTTCTAGATAATACTTTCACTCGCACCTGTGCTTTAAACCGCCCTCACTGTCTGACTAGTTGTTGCTGAGGGAAGGCAAGCAAGCGCACCCACTGAGTGCGATATACTGAGGGAAATGTGAGTCATACTGAGCATCAAAACACTTCCCTCAAATTGCCGAGACCTGAAGTCAAACAATCTCTCCCTCACACACAGACGCACACACACACACTCAGTGAAATTCCCAGTGAGTCGACTGGTTAATGACATTTCTTCATTACTAGCTAATCCAGACACAAAGGGACAACAGAGCTTTCTCATAAACCTTTTTTTAATTATTGGAAAGTGTCTCGCTATTAAAACTTCACAAGTTTACAATCATCTCACAGTGCGGCGAACCTAGACATCTTAAATATCGGTGACATATCAGTGGAGAGGGCAAAGCTGAGAGCTGCCTTCTGCTAGACGGCGCTAATGAATGTCAGATTGACCACCGGGTGTGTGGTCAAGATACGTGGCCGAGCTTTAAACTCAATCATGTCTTTTGTCTCGGCTAGTTAATGCTCTTGTTCGTACATGCTTGGATTTGCTTTCTTGCTTTTTCTTTCTTTTTTCCTTTCGTTCTCTCTCTCTTTCTCAGGGCTGTACATTCGAACTCTATCATGATGCATTACCACAAACTGGTAACGTCTGTGTCACTGTGGTTAGATCACTTGGCTTGTGAGAGTGATGCATCTCAGTTTCAGAAACATAAGATCATCGGGCCGTTAAGATTTGTGTCTGTGTGTGTCTGAACGCAGTCGCCCTGGCTCGGAGTGAGACATGTAGTGACACAGCTGGCTCTCCTCGCAGAGGGGAAATTACAGTGTTCAGTGGGTGATTTTCTGATCCAGTCAAAGCGAAAATACCCTTTAACTTCAAAGTTACCTTACAGGAAGATCAAATTGAAATACTGGAGGAGGACTTCATGTGTCTGAGCACTTATAAACAAAAATACACACACGCACTTGCATCTTATCTGTCTATGTGAATAAGGGAGAGTGATGAAATAAGAAGCAGAAAGCAGCTCTGGCCTTCCCCTCCCTACCACCACACACACATGAATGCAAACACACACATCCCCTCCCCCAAGCTGGTTCCCTTCTGACTCATGGGGGATTACTTGTCTGATCACTTTGATCTACTTGACGGTGCCAAAGCTGTTTTCTCCGCCCAGTGAACAGCGTGCAGGCTACATTAGCCCACAGACAGGAGACACACACACATTCAGGTTAGAATCTCATCTGCCCACTGACACCCAGACTGCACCTACTAAACCCACGCCGCACGGTTGTTCACAGCTAAACAGGAGGAGGAGGTTCAGAGCCAATTTCAGTTAGGATTGCCAAGAACAGTATCTGGTTATTCGAGGATGTTGCACAACATGTGATGAATAACAGTCACTTCTAACCACAAACAGTTTGCTCCTGATGCAACAGGATCTCTCACACATGATCGGCGTGCTGATATGAAAAGGAGGGTCGAAAAGCTGATGAGAGACTCGCAGTAGAAAGCATGGGTTGTGTTGCCGCTGCCAGGTGATTGTAGAGCAAGTGGATAAAAAGAGCAGTAGATGGTGGCGTATGAACCCCTCTTGAAACATTTCTCTTACCCTTGCAGCCAAGGCACAAAAATCTGATGACACTTTTTTATGACACATGAATCAACATGAGGCATGTGAATTATGCCAGCCCTGATGTGGCTGAGAGGCGTCTCTGCTACGCCTCATCTGGTTCATGGTGTTCCTGTCGCTGTCTGCTTTGGTGCCAGGTAAACCGCCCCAGCTGGGAAAGAGAGGCGAGCTGCTCTGCAGTTACGTGACTCAGTTTCTGCAAGAAATAATTGTCTTTCGCTTTCCCTTTCTCCCATAATTTCTCTCTGCACATCCTCAGCACCACTGCCACCCGCCCACCCACCCATCCATCCATCCATCCTCCCTCTTGGAGACTCGGAGGAGCCAGCGTTATCAGCGGGTGTCATTTCATGAGAGCCATCATCAAAGGCAGCTGCCTGGTTTCTATGGAAACAGCCCACTTCAGGGGAGGTAGATCGGAGGAGGCATGTGTTAGAATGCTGCGGGTTACTATGGAGACTGGAGCGACAGCTTACATAAGTATTCACTGTGTGCGTCCGTTGCACCACGGCACATTCCACCATATAATTAATGCTCAGAGTGTTTGCTCGCTGCTGTTGAAAATTACAACAATGTCGTTTCAAGTGGCAGGCGGGCTCGTCGGCCGCGCCGCCGCAGTCAAGGTCAGGCTAATTTCCCCGCCAATTAAACCCAGCTTGTGCGTGGAACAGCTGTCAACTGCCATCTCCAAGGTGACACATCAAATTATTCTTTTTTTTTTTGCCATACAAAAGCCGCGCACAAACACTTTACCACCACTCCCAGATGTGGTTCATGTTCGCTTTTTAAGATTACCAAAAACCCCACAGAAGACACCCCTCGTCAGTTATTCGGAAATAAGATGATTTCCCTGAAATGTAATCGGAGAGTATGAACCATCAAAGGGCTCGGACAGGAAAGGAAATAGGATCCAAAGGTGGAAGCCAATGTGTTTTATTGGCCCTGAGCTATTCTGCCAATAACTAATGGATGCCCTCTGAAGAGAAACACTGCAGTCAAATTGCCTTGAGTGCCTGGACTCTAAATGGAAGTAGACAAATGATGTCCATCTTATCTGAACTGAGCATAATGCATTTTCTCTATCTCTGATTTATGCACCCATCACATCATATATTCTGCCATCTCCACCTGAGCTGCAGCCTTTTAAGTCCTGATTGCAATTAGGTTCTGTGTATATGCTTCACTTTCATCTCTGGCGCATGTAGCTAACCGATGTTCTGCTGCAGATGTCGTGACAGACCAACAAAACAGGGACTGCAACGTAAATAAAAATAGCACCTTATCTTTGTTTGAGGAATTAAATTAAGCCTTAAGTGGTTTCATGTGAACTGGTATTTACACTGCATGTTGGAAATGTCATGACATAGGTTCTTGGGAGCTTGTAGGGCACGAAATTAAAGAGCACATATTTAGATTAGTTTCAGTTTCAGTCAGCTGTTATCATCCTGACATGCTGTACTCGGAAAATAATGATTCTGTGATAATTAAAGCTCTTAGCACTACATCTCACCCTTTACCCACTTCCTCTGACTCACACAGCCATGGTCACATGAGAAGACACGCTGCCAAACATAACCAATCATTTGCAAATACATGGAAACAGCACCCATGTGACCTCCATGTGTAAAATGTGGAGGATTTTCATACCTTTCTCCCTGCTTATGCTCACGGTTTGGCCTCGAAGAAGCCGCACATGCTGCTTCTCCTGGAACTAGGGTACAGCTCTGTCGTAACCAAAACCATGTGCTGCGTGCAGCGCACCATGTGGTGCCTTCTTCTCAACAGCTTCTGAGACTGTTGGGGGGGGGTTGAGGGGGTTGAAACACATTGGCTGGGAAACCACGACATAACAAATGTTGTACTAATAACACTGTCACAAAAGCCAGTGCCAGTGCCAGGCGGGGAATACTGGGTTAGTGTGAGGTAGTTGTTTGACACATAAACCTCTATAAAAGGACTTCCTCTTTGTGCCCTCTGGTGCTTTAGCTGGAGGCTATGATAAGAGACCAGACTTACTGTTATCTCAATGCTAACAACAAAATATATCATCCTTTTGAGAGTGACTGAAACGGACTGTTCTTGTGCAGATTGTTATGAAGTCGGCGGTTGGAGATCAAGTGCTGGAGCTTGTTTGTGTTTCTTATTATGACTTCCAGCTGGCATTTTTCATCATAACCACATTCAGGATGTTTAGTGGATTGAGTTGAAACCAAAGATATTTTGGACACATGTCCACCACCTCCGCCCCAAACAATAATCTGGTCAAACACGTTTGATATTAGAAAGAGGATTACTCTTGTTTCTGTGGCATCAGCATAATGCAGTAAAGCATGTAGGCACCTCGGAGAAAAGCTTGAACCTGGGTGACTTGAATAACTATCGCATGCAACTATAATACCAGCGACAGATGGCAGGAGGGGAATGCCGTCTGACTATGGCAACCCGGAGTGTGACAGGGACATGCTCTACTAAGTGACAAGAATGCGTTGTGACACTCCTCCCGGGCACCTTGTGAACAGCGTGACAGTGGCATGAAAGCGTCAACATGCCAGTTTTCACAGTGCACCCCTCTCTGCGCAGGGCCTGCCAAGACTACCGACACTTCCACACCACAGCAAAGACTCGTATTGATGCTGCTGGAAATGTTGCTGCAACATTTTACCACCAGGGTGTGGATTTGTTTTGCCCAGTCTTGAAAAAAATATGCCTCTGCCGGCCATGGGACGGTAGATAAGCTCATTATGTGCCTGAGGTTGTTGTTGTCATTGAAGGCTGCAAATGAAAAGCTTTTTTATTTTTTAATAATTCAATCAACTCCACCTTGGCTGAGTCAACTCTCTGCCCTCCACAAACTATGTCAGAGCAGCTGTTGCACCAGATCACATTCTGATGTTTCGCAAAGGCCGCGGCAATAATGTGACTAGCATACAATGGTATTTTTATGTTGTGCACCAACAAAACAAAGATGACTGTGTCGGGCTGGGCCAAAACCACCCCGCCAGCACGGTTCCATGAAGCGTGTTTGTGCATCGATCGCTTTCCAAGCTTAGCCCTCGGGAGTTCAAAGCTGCTTGTTTTGGCAGAAAGACAGTATTTTGGCAGACGCCAACAAACCTGCTCACCTGTAATCAAACCAGAAATGCCAACACCCTTCTTTCAAGTATCAGAGTATCAGGTCTCTGTCTGTTTGTTACATAAGCACGTGGATAGTGCAAAACATCTCCAGCTTTAACCGGTAATCAGTCCAGCGCTGCCTATTTTAAGCAGGGAAACAAAATGACCATCAATGTCATTCACAAAATAATGAGACTAGTAATTTCCTTGTCTTGGCTTCCAGGGGAGTGGCTCATGAAATGGGCTGCATTCTCTCAACAAGAATTATTGCCACTCATTTTGATGCCCTGCAGGCGGTTTACACATCACAGAGGCCCATATTTCTTGGCAGCAAAAATATTGTAGCAACAACTGTATAAAAATACTATTCTGCAACCTTACTGATACCCTGTAACCACCTCCAGTCATAATCAGAATGTCAGACCGGTGCAGGGGGGGAGGGGGGTGAATAATTAATGCTGCGTCTTTTGGGTTTGCTTATTTCACTAAGCAAAAAAGAAGTTTCTTGCCTTCGCTGCCTGCGGCCAAATACTTAGCTTGCCTGGCACTGCATTCAGCTTCTAAAGGGATGATGCATTGCTCAGAGAGCCTTTTTTTGCCAAACCATCACATAAGATTCGACACAGGAAAAACAAACTTGTGCAGGGATGAAACTCCAGATGAACTTCTATCGCGCTGAAAACAGGGGCGGTGGGAGGGAGGGGTGAAGACATCAAAGTGATTTTTCATGACGTTCGACAACGCTAATATCTGCGAGGCTGAATCACGTCATTAGCATGTGAGGTGACATATTCTTGTCAGGAGAACACACAGTTTAAGTAGGTGGAGGTGGCTGTGAGGCTGAAGGGTGCTGGCAGAGTCTTCCAACGCCGTGACACGTTTATCCAGGGCACCAGACATACAGACAGCAGATAGTGGTTCGGAGATGAGAAGAGCGGGGGTGCCCTGCTGTTTCCACCCTGCCAGGAAACTCTGGAGTGCTCTGTGGTCCGTCCCTGTCACAATGTCCTGCTAGTCTATCTGTTTCCACTTTGGAAAACAAAACACTATTCACACACACACACACCATCTCAGGGTGGCAAGATAAAGAGGGGGCATTATCCATGACCTCAACCTCCCAGATGATGGAAATATTACCATCCATTCCCTTGGTTACCGTTGCTATGACTGTTCAGCCATGGCACAAGATAACGGTGACTGAGTTATCGGTAATCGCTTCTCAATTTTTAACCACCGATTTTGCCGGCCGAGGTGACAACTGTTGCTGGCAGATTTCATCAGCTGTAGCTAACTTACTAATTAAGTTGACATAAGCTCCATGAGTTGGTTAAAAACGGTGCCTCTGTCTGACTTTTTAACATTTCCAGCACAGTCATTTAATACGTGCATGCTATTGTGCCAAAGACTGAAGCAAAAACCATCCTTACCAGCTGATTATCCACATTGAAGACCAGGAAATAGCAGTGGTTAGTCCTAGAGATGCTAATGTTAGCTTAAACTTTGATAACATCCAGTATAAACTTTAACAAGGTGGAAAAATACTACACAGTGGATATGGTAGTCTTGAATTATGCTTTAAAAGGCAACCTGTAACCCCATAAACTACTGTTAATGATGTACTCACTGGCCTTGGAAGTAAGGCCCTGTTAATACTCTGGGCAGTGAGCTAGTTAGCTGGATATGCTAACATTTGCAGCCTAGGACAGAGCAGACAAACACAAACTTCTGTTTTTATTCTGGTCCTTGCACTTTTTATTCTATTTTTTGGTTTTGGAAAGGCATTAACCTCCAAACTCCAGCACACCTTTTTGCTAAGCTATGATAGGACAATTGCTTTTCGAAGGAGGCAGGTCAAACAATATTTTTTCCTGACTTTTTGACCACCTGTCTAAAGCTGACATACTGTACATCCATAGGAGATAACTCTCAGAAATCACCTCAATCTCTGCAGCCAATGTTCCAGAGCAACAGCAATCACAGCTTTCCTTTCCTCATGTCAGATGCTAAAGTTAGCCTCTGTTGGCCTTATCTACAAACAGCACCACACCTGACTGTCTTTAGCTGGCCCTATCTCCCTCGCTACGTAATATACAACACCTGCTGCCTGTCACAGATAGACTTTAGCTCATACTAAATCCAGCCAGGCTGTCCACATTAACACAAACACACCACAGGGTTCAGCAGCATTACATGTAGTGGCAGGGAAATTGATGATAAATCTCTGTTTTCACGAGGAAGTACTTACTGCAGAGCAATAACACTGAGGATGCGTTATTGTATTTTCTCTATTGATCCTGCAGATTTATGCACCCACACTTGGATTTGTTGTCTGTTGCCTAAAACAAATAAAATATGTCTGGAGTAGTGAGTGAGATATCTACACAAAGTCCTCTTTAGTTCTCACTGGGTTTTGTATTAGCTCTTAAAATGCAAAATAAATGCACACACGTCATCGTTCTATCACTGTCCATCACACAGGCAGAGCCATGTGTTTATCAGTGTTTGCCTCACAGTCAACATGAAAAACACAGCCTCAGCATTAATTTGTCAGCTTGTCTGGATGGTGTCATTATCACAGCAGGCGGAAATCCCCTACCAGATTGCCTGGGGGGGAGGGGGGGTGCACTGCTTTACCTAAGGCCACCCAGTGACTTCCAAAAGCCATAAACTTGTTACAAAACACTCAACAGGTTCAGACTGTGCTGCATCCGCACATCAGTCAGATTGCCTATGGGACGAGCTGCTGCTTGTGCTGACCAGGAATCTGTAACCGTCTGAGGGAAGGTCAACAAGTTATTTCCAAATCGGTCACAGCCCAGTGACACAGAGCTTGTGTGTAGCTGCAGTCATATGACCTGGTGTAGTTCATGCTTTTAACCTACATGTTGAATCATCAGAATTAGCTATTTTTTGTAGAGAGAAGTAACTGGTTTGAAGGATTTTTAAAAGCTGCAACTTAGCTGAGAAGAAAATTTATAATGGTGAAATGTTTTATGGCCTCTCTGATTTGCTGTCACGGAGATAAGAAAATACAGCTCAGCTGTATCCTCCAGAGCGTCACTAGTCCAGTAGCAACAGACAATTTATGACGGTCCAAGCTCTCATACTCGCTACTCTGGGAAAACACAACTGAGTTATTGGAAAACTTTGCTTCATTATGTAATTTCTCCTGTTTCATGACCAGCTACGTTGGAGTCAGCTCTGCGTCATGTGACCGGTCATCTGCTGCGACTTGTTCAAAACAGAAAATGAGTCATGAGGCAAAACATCCACGCCTAAAACACATCCTTAACTCTAACACTTTAGTTTCACATCCTGATTGATCACTTGTGAAAACGATAGAGCTTTGTTTAGAGCTGCAAAAATAGAAAAGGGCCGACTCAGCCTAAAGGCAAGTTTGTGAAATAGTTATGACATTTAATGTGCAGGAAATGTCCCCTTTGTGTGACTATATTACATTTATTTATGGGTATTTTTAAGCACACATGGCACTTGGTTAAGGTTAATAAAAGGTCATAGTCTGGTTTAATACAGAAAAAAGTTGCAGTGACGTCAGACACAATGTGCTGATTGAAAATTTAACCAAAACCACGATGTTTCACTAACCTTAAAGGTGCTATATGTACGTTTTTGCTATCACTACGTAGCTAATGTTAGCATTAACAGCTGTTTACTACAAGGGTAGAAGCAACATTGCAAGCTCAGCATCAAATTTCATTCCTTTACTCGCCAAGAGCTGTCCCCAGTGGTGGAAAGCAACGCCAATGCTAACTCTTGGTTTCTATCACTTATTTTCGTCTACTGAAGTTAGCATGCTAACTAGCTAGCCCCTAGCCTGTTCATCTTGTAACACCAGTTTGCCCTCAGTCAAACATGAGAGGATGAGGAAGTAGCGCTGCCCGGAGGCCGTATTCTAGCCTCTTGTTTTGTAAACACAACAATGGCTGATGTGCTTGGTAAGTAAAGAGCTGTTAGCGCTAACGTTAGCTATGTAGCAATAGCAAAAACTCACATATAGCACCTTTAAACAACAGATGTGACTCTGGATGCAAACCCCGGACTCTCGTGTGATGGTCATGCTGTTAATGAACGTAATGCTTCATTCAAGAAGCATGTTTCCGATTGAAAAACACAAGTTTGAAAGTAACAAAAAATGGCAAATTTACATCCATGTACACAAAATCAATTATATTTGATGGCGTGAGAGCAGGTTGGACGGACAGGGTTGTATTTATGCTGGAGATTTCTCAGGTTACAACCACTATCAATACCTGGACATTATTTAGCCAACAGAATAATTCACAGTGAACAACAGTAAATAATATAAAAACATATCTGAAAATAAATAATGTTGAAATCTGTGGCTGCAGTTGAGGCTTATAGTTGGGAAGTAAACTGAAAATATTTGTTTACCAGACAACTCCGTTCAACAAAATATTATTTTCTTATGAGTTCCAAAATAAAAGTTCACTTTAATGAACCGCTGCTTTTGCATTTTGAAAACAAGAATTTGTAAAATTCCTCCGCACGGCACACACCTCATTATGTGTGTTTTTGACTCATCTCCAGCAAAGCATGCCTGCATTTCTGGAGGGCACTGTACGGTTCAAGACGAGGGTAGTGTGGGTAGCTTTGGTCTGTGTGTGGGTGGCTGGTTTTGTGTCTGAATGAAACAGCATGGGAGAAAAGGAAAGGGGGGTGGGGGGGATGAATAACGTGTCAGGCTTTTTAGTTGAGAGACTTCTTGTGTTGATGAATAATTGAGCTGTAGTCAGGCGGAGAGCTGTTTCATGAGCCCCTCTGTCTCCAAGTTAAAATTAGACCCTTCTCTCTATGCAGACAGTCTCTTTGAACTGCTGCTGTCTCAGAGCATCACTCAGCTCTCTCTACAGCCCACTTGTGCCTTTCACTGCAATATGCCTCAGTAGATATGAGGAGAGACATTAACATGCTTGGCGGACAAGGGGAAAATCTGCGTTATACAAGCCAGGGAACAGCACTATCAATGCGATGAGGGAAAGTCTGGATTATACTGAGGCTTTGTTGTATCTGAATTCAGGGTTTTTCTAGGTATTGACATGAAAGCAGAAACGTTTTTTTCTCGCGTTGATTGGGGACGCTAATTTGATATTCAAACTCTTCCCCTCTGCGGCAGTTATAATGAAGTTCTGTCTCTCCTCTGTCTACCTGTCATGCCGAGATCCCCCAGGCTTTGCTGTCTTCGCCTGGCCTCTGAGTACCAGCAGCCCATCTTAATCTGTCACTCCTGTCAGGAGCCACAACGCCACCAAAAGAACCCCAGAAAGTAGGACACCGAGATGAGAACTCATCGCACACACATGCACACACACTGAGAAAAATGCTTTAGGAATTGTGGCAAAATGTGGCGACAGAGGCCTTAGAGTCCGTCAACGTAATATCTGCTGTTATCTATGGGCAGCCGGCGATAAATGGGGCATTCAGTGACTCTTCAAAGACCCCGTTTCTGCGGGGCAACTCAGGCTGCATTGTTACTGTTTTAATTAGAACTGCTTCTTGCCTGCTCCCTGAGATCCACCCAGCCTCAACATCAAAGAGCTGCTTTGAATAATGATGTACCCCTCCATGCCTCAGGTACAGCCTGAATCTCCCTCTCTCCCTCCACACCTCTTTGTACCTCTCTGCTTCCCAATTTACTGCTATTTCTCTGCGCGCTGACATAACACTATTTTGTCGTGTTCGGGGCAGGAAAGATGAGGGTGAGCTCTCTGTGTTTGTGCTCCATGTGGCTGCACTAGCCTGGTGGTCACAAGTTTCTTTTCATGTTGTCCTGCATGTACGCCCCGTAGCCTATTATCCCATTTCAACAACTGCTGACTCTACATGTTTAGAGTACACATAATCCTACGTTTTAATGCAAGAGCAAACTCATAATATTGCAAAAGGAAAGTGTCATAAATTTATAGGTGCGGACAAGAATTAATAAACAAATAAATGTTGTGTAAAATGTTTACATTTTCAGTAGTGAGGGGTCATAATAAATCACATTTGCTCCCAATTTGAAGTATGAGCTCCCATAACTCTTGATTGTCAAGATTTTGAGAAAACAATGCCCACTAAAGGTCTGCTTGCTAGCTTTATCCACAGCTTTCGACCATATGAAATGGTCTTCATCAGTGAGCAGGGTTTGCCCAGTTGTTGGAGACAGATAATTTGGCACTTTCGCTCTTTGTTTTGATCTGTATTTGACATCATTATTATTGGCGAGTGGAGCTTGTCCGTCAATCCGCAAACTGATGAAGTCCATGTGATGTGGCTGAAAGCTCTGGAGCAACCACTGCTGCTTGATTTTGATCTGCCTCATCCTAGCATTACATCCAACCCATTTATGGGTGCATAATAAAGGACTTATTGGTATATGCCTATTAACATATAAAACCTATTATTTCTTACCTGCGTACAATATATTAGCAGCGCACACGGTCAAATTTAGCAAATCAGCACAGCTACCTTCATGACAGGAGGACAAAGCTATGTGATAAAAGTTAACAGGCCCTGTGAAGTTTCAGCCACACTGAGAACTGAGTTGAGTTATCCTTCGGGAATTTATCAGCACATGCCGGACCGATGACGTTAACTCTTTCTCTGGAACATCACCTTGTACAATCCGACCTCTGTCTCATCCTGACTCCGTGCTGACTCACAGCTGCATTCCTCATACACTCCTTCTTCTGTAAACACACACAAGAATGAGGCAACACCAAAGACGTCTCATGAAATATAGAGGTTATGCAATCTCTTGAATCACGGTGTGCTCAGCTGATTATGCACCAGACCTGGCACCCATTACAGCAAATTACATTTTAATGAGTTCAAAGCAAAGTGCGAACCTAGGAAACAATGCGCAATTATGTAATGTCTAAACCACCCTTGCATTGCATTGTATTCAAAGCAGGTCATGGACTGTCCTCCAGTCAGACGGCAGCTCATTGTGAGAGCTAATTTAAAAATCTGATTTACATAAAACTGGAAGGGTTACTTTAAATGGCACAGCCCTACTTCAATAAATGTGACTTTCTCAAAGTCATGCAATCCTTTGGCTGACGTGACTCCGCTTTGCCAGACACACACACACTGAAGTAAAGATATATTTTAGGACATGTCAGATACAGCTGCCACTGTCATCCATAAAGGTCTGGCTCTTTGGCCACAGTCTCTGGTCAGCAGGAATGGTGGCTAAAGTAGTGTCAGGTAGAAATTTTTACCAAATTCCTGGACAGTATTTCTACTTTTTTCCTTTTCCCTCAGATGTTCAGTGAGCTAAGCTTGCTAGCTGACTAGCCAGAGAGATATCTTACTAATGTAGTTGTTCTCTAGACATTTTGGAAAATACACTTATTGATTCTGCTCTTAAATCTGTATATACATATAAACCTGGGGTTAGCTTAGCTTAGCTTAGCTTAGCATAACGACTGAAAGCAGGGGGGAATGGCTAGCCTGGCCCTGTCCAGACATGAAAAGATCCTCCAAAAAGTCACTGCTCCCACCCAAACAATAAGCATAACACACATTGAAACTGTCAAATTGTCATTTTACACTTCAATAAGTTGATTATTGAGTTGATTAATAAGCTCTAGAGGTGCTGGTAGCCATTTTTTTTTAGCTTTAGACAGAGCCAAGCTAGCTGTTTACCCTCGCTATTAGCTTTTGTGCTAAGCTAAGCTAACTGTCTCCTGATTGTAGCTTCATATTTAACATATAAACATGAGAGTGTGCTACAAGAAGCATATTCAAACTGTGTGACTATTCCTTTAAGAAAATGGAGTCAGTTTTATGCAGTGAATATTCAGGTAGTTGTGTCTTGTAAATGAAAACTGACTGCCATGGTAATAAGGTCAACTACAAAACATCTTTTCCTGTATAAATCACATTAAGAAGCATTGAAGAAGTGGGTGACTATACATATTTTCCCCAGTGTTCATAATCCACCTCTTCTTTTGTTGCAGCAAGCTTAGCAGAGTAATCCTACTTTGATCACACTGCATTTGAATTTTTAATCTCAGGTAAAGGCGGCGTGCAACCTCACTTATTGGGATAATAACTGCAGAGGTACAGCCAAATTAACATTTGGCCCCCGCCGTCGCCATCGGCCCGTAAAGCATCCGGGTTCCTGTCGTTTGGATAACTTGCTACAAGGCTGAGATTAATTGCAGTGGTTGAGGTGATCTGGAGCGTTGCTTGGTTGTGTATATTGATGGGGTCTGCTTTGGCCCGTTTAGCCTGCTAGGCCTTAAGGGAGTAGAACATTCAGAGCAAGCCCAAGGCCACAGCCTGATGCATCTATCATGAGGATTACATCTCTTACATCATCAAAGGTCGGCTGCATTAGGAGTCCACTGATCCCTGTGTGAACGAGCTGTTGCAGCGTTCAGGCCTGCTGCGATTTAAAGAGTTAACCGTAAAATGTCAAAGTACTTTGTTGCAATATAATCAGTTTTATGTCTCTCAGCTTCTCCTCTGCCTCAGATAATGATGGCACTCATGGCCACACATCGTAGGGTTTTTGTGTGGCTCCAGCAAGCAGAGACTCTATGTAGCGCAGCTTCCCACTGGGGAACAAAGACCAGATTCAGAGCGCGGTAAACTCCCGGATCTATTTTTGTGATATTAGATGAATACGTGCATGTTTGTGTTTGCGCACTGCGATAAAGCTATTTGAGAATCGTCGACCCAGAGGTCGCAGAGAGGATGAACCATGACGATGACATCACAGCCCAGAGCGCAACAACAAACACGGTCTTATTTTGGGGGGAAAACAAAGGATGTTTGTTTGCAGCCCCCACCCACCCACCCCTCTTTTTTTCTCTTTCAAGACTCGTCCTGTGAGTTGAAAATGTGACGACACAGTACACTGACCTTTGTTTCTCTGGTAACAGACTCTCTCTGTGTTGGTCTGCAGAGGACTGGAGGGGGTGTGGGGGGGGTATAGGGAGGGAGGGGTGAGACCGAGAGTGGCCCTTTGGTGTTGAGCGCTGATCACATGAGCGGCTAAAATAACAAAGCAGCCTGATTCTGGGCCTTTGTCCTCACACAGTCACGTGATCCAGATCTCCAACGAATCAAACCAATGTTTACACACAATATAATAAGCGATATTGTAACCAAAGCTTTGTCATGTGATTGGAGGAGAACACAATGCATAATGTGCACACACACATTTACAGGTCCTGTTCTACTCAAACAGAAACCTTAACCCAGGCCTGCTGCAGAAATAATGTCAAGTGACTCTTGGGGATTTAGTCGGAGGTAGAAACCTGCATCGTGACTTTCATTTTCAATTCGGCGTAACTGCCTCTTTAAAGTCCCTGATGTCGGTGGGGGAGAGGGAGAATAACACTAGTGAGTCAGCACAGTTATCCATCCCTCTAAGGTCATTATCAAACTCCTTTAATGATAACACGACAATGAAGCCTTCACGAGTCTCCCGCCTTTTTTAACTGTTATGAGAGGAACAAGATGCAAATTGCAATGTTAGGCCAAGCATGAAAACGTGGGCACAAAATGATTTATGGAGCAATTTGTGAGCATCCCTCTTAATTAATATGGTGTCATACTGTACATGGATGAGGCTTTTCTGATGAAGAACACAGCGAGAGGACACAGGTGAATCCTGGACGATTTTCAGCGAGCTGCAACCGAATAAATCAAGTAGTTTTCAAGGTGTGAGCTGTAGGGGGGGGATGTGTAATTAAGTAAATGACATGGCATCTTTCTCTCACACGCCAAAGCTGAAGGGAGCTGTAATATCACCACCACGTGTGAGGTGAATGGAAATAGGAGCGTAACGTCTGCGCAAAGATCTATGATAACCGGCAGAGAGCGGTTAATGTTCGGTATGATGTTTGACATGAGCATTTCGGCACATGTGAGCAGCTGCTGCTAACAGATGCAGAGTGAGGTTGGATCAAGCAGAATGAGTTAAGATTCATGTATCAGCAGCATTACAAGACGATTACAGTAACAGCACTGCCCGAGAAAAGCATTTCTGTGTTCGTCAGATATTTGTATAACATCAGTCACTGGGAAATGCAAGGAGAGGACAAGGTGAGAGTTCTTAAATTTTGATTTTTATTGGCAGGAACAAGTTAAAGAACAAGCAGAGGAAGGACAGAGGTGGTGCTCACGCTAAAAAAAAAGCAACAGGTCAAAGTACAGACACACAGGATTAGTTTAGAGTGAGAGAAAACACTGATAAGAGAAAAGTGACCCAATTACAGACTGTCCACTGTGACGTACCTGAAGAAATATATATTGTAATACTGTCATACTAATCCCAGTGTTGGTGCTGCAGTTATCTTCTAACTAAAGGAACAAACCAGATCCGTAGAGGCCCCCCCACCCCACAACCCACAGGACCCAGAGGGACCTGCTGCCAATGTCCTGGTGCCAGGACACCTCCAGAGGTCCTGTGTCCATGAGGAAGACTGATTGGTGGTGTTCTGGCTTAGACATTTTGTATTTTTATGTTGTTGTTTTGTGTATTTTGGTACTTTAATGACTCAGCATACAGCACACCATAATAACAACCATATTATTTCAAATACTAGTATACAATTGCAGTAACATTGATAGCAGTGGTTGTAAACTATAACAAGGCTGTATAAGATTCTACTGCTCCTCCTCTTATGACTATAACGTGATATAGATATACTATCTAACACACAGAGTATCAAGACGAAATAATCTCACCTAAAGGTCCATTTAGTAGCTGTCTGGAGCTTTCAATCATATCTGTCCTAAATGAATTCGCAAATTGACTCTGAGGTGAAATACTTTCTGTTTTAAATGTCAAGAATGAGTTCTGAAACTCAAGATAAAATGTAGCTTGGATCAACCAATGGGTAAAACGTACCCTCCCCAGCATGACAGGCCATCAGCAGCCCTTCCCCGTCAAGCACAAAAGACAGCCAGAAATACAGCCGAACATCAGAGACAGAGCGGCACGTCCAATCTTTGTACTCGTGTCTGTGCCCTGGTACTGTCAGCAATTCCACACCCCCTCAGGATTCCCACAGCGCCATGTGGCAATGAGGGTCACATTGCATTCTGGGAGGAACTCTCAGCTAAGATCCCCCTCTGGGCACCGGCCCCACCCCCACCACCAACCCCAACAATCTTGCCCGGTCTCCTCCAAAAATTCCTTGCCCCCCCCTCAGGGCACCACACAACCCAAAATAACAGGACACATCAGCACTTTCATCTGCATCCCCGAGCAAGCTCAGACACTGCAGCAGCAGCTGTTAGACCACTCACAGGCACAGATAGAGTTCTGAAAAGTACTAAGGTGCTATAGTTGGCACACCCCCTTTCCCCTCCAGTGATACGAGCACAGACGGAGCCAGACTTGGATAAGAGTGCCAGGCTAGGTGTGGCTGACAGTTGTCCTTTAGCTGTCCTTCTGCTACACAGAAATATTAACCCGAATGAAAGGGACACTGGAATATGTAAGCATTAGACTGGAAATTTATTCTCAATTCATTCATTTATTTGTATCGAGGCCTATTAATAAAGAGCCAAAATACAGATTAAAAAAAACAGAGACAGTAGCTTTGATCAAGGTCGTAGTCTTGAGACAAACTGATGAGGTTGCTGTGTCACTCTGTGGCTCGACAGAGTACAAACACATGACTTATGTTGCAAGTAGTGACTTTGCAACAGAGCCACCGCGCCGCCTGATGTATCCGAGGTCATTCTTTCACAATGCTTGATGGAGGAGCAAAGACCTGCCAGTAATAACTCACAGCCGAGCTGGGTTTTTTTTGTTGCAGGGTTACAATCACCAAGTTGATAACGTGTGCAGTGAGGACACAGAAATTCACGCCCTGTGAAGGACATACTTTGATCGTAAAAAAGAGTTGTGTTTAAAATAAGATGGTGTTAATGGGTGGGAAGCCAGTGAGGGATCACGCCCGTGCCGTTGCACTGCTAGCGACTCCTACTGGTTGGCTGGGGTGTCGCTCCTCCATTTTGTGTCGTGCCCTCCTGATGACACAGGGAGAGGAATGCAATTTCTATAGAGCATTTTAAATTCAAAAGAAAAAAAAAAAAGGTGTAACGATAAGGTTCTCCACGGGCTGTGTTTCTGTGTGTGCTCTCCCTGTTTCCCTGGCAACGGACATATTGACATGCTGCAGTGCTGCTGCTGGAAGTTGGCGGGCAGCCAGGAAGCACCCTGCCTGCACACAATCTCACATTCTGTCTTTTGCCAGCACTATCGCTCCAGCTCCGCGCAATTCCCATCTCATTTTCTTGTTCTCCATCTTGGTGGGTTTCTGAGACCAGCTGAACGCCAATCTGAGGACTAATGACTTGGGTGGATTGTGTAGCGTAGTGCACTGTGTGTGTTTGTTTGTCGGGGAGGAAGGGAAGGGAAGGGGGAATTGTTGGGCAGAGAAAGAGAGAGAGAGGGGGGAAGGAGAAGCGAGTAAGAGCCAAAGAGAAAAACATGGAGGAGGGAGGGGCGAAGCCTGTGCCATGCAGTGCTCGCATGTTAAGATGAATAGAGGGAAAGGCGAGCCTTGTGTTATGTTACAAGAACATAGTAGCGGCTGGGGGGGGGTGGTGGATGGGGGAGAGGTGGGGGGAGGTTGGGCTCTACATCAACAGATGGATAAACCCGGGAGAAGAATGCGTGCCAAGCGCCAAATGTATCAGCGGCTTGCTGGGGCATGAAAATGTCAGGTGTCAGCGGCGAGCCACGCGGTCCCTGCTATTTATACAATCCACCATGTGCTGGATGTACACATAAGGCCTTGTGAACGAGGATGACGGGGGTTAAGGCTAAGAGTATTGCCAGGCAGAAGAGAAAGAGAGTGGGATAGATGAGCGGGTGACTCACCGCTTTATCAGCCATGGATACAGACAGCCTGAGAGGAGCCTCCATGGCCCTATGTGTTCAGACAGGTTGGGCAGGGAAATGTCAACACCAGGGAGGGCTGTGCATGGCTAACAACCTCATGGACGGATAAGGGCTAGCATTATCTCATCTGCAGAGCAACACACACGCACAGACACACTGCTGGTAAGGCTGTACTTAGACCTGTGCGGCAAGTGTTGACTTATCGTGTTAGAGGCACAGCAACACATATCAGCTAGTACATGCCTTTTCAAGTGCCGGCTTTGTTATTTTTTGCCCTCGCACGGGGGCATAAATGACGCATGCAGCTTGGGAAAGTAAATTTGCAAGAGCACCACGCTGACTGAAACCAATTTAGTGGGTTCTTACTGTCCAATTAGTGACTGGCTGGTGAACAAGTAACCCCATCAAAACACATCAGTTGGCATTTTGTTACACAGCCTTTTCCAAAGCCCTCGGGGTCTGTGTCAACTGCGTCCTTGTCCAGACAAAGCCTCCTAAACCCAGGATTTCATTTCCACATTGTGCCCCGGTGTCCCCTTCATTGTTGACTTTTCCACTATGTGCAAGACCAGGGCATTTGTACCAGTCTGTTAGGCCCACGTCAAAAGAAAAAGTATCCCCCGTTGACGGCTAGGCCATTCTTGTTATTCATGTCATGCCTGGTGGTTTAGTAGGGCAGGGTGCAGAATTTTCCAGAAGCAGCTGTGTGCTAGTGAAGCTGACAGTGCGCCAGCCCAAAAGGGTTTCTATCTCTCTCCTTTCTCTCTCTCCAAAAAGCCTCCCGCCCCTCCCTTCCCTTCCATCGGCATGCTTGGCTTGGTGCCCGGACTTACTCAAACTCACACTCAACCAGAAATATCCGCTCTCCCTCCCTCCTCTCCCTCTCCTCCCTCCCCCCTGAACATATCCCTCTGGCTCAACAGAGAAGCTTCCATCACTCCGGATGACATTGGATCATTTTTCTCCCCCTGCACATTCCAGCCAAAGAGGAGGACAAGGGAGGGGAGCGGCTGCTGTTTCTGCTCTGTGATTATATCATTACAGAGCAGCAGACATGTATACAGTATATCAAGCACAACCTGTCATTAGCATACTTTATTTGATGATGGCTAAATACAAGTGTGCTTTTGTTGGATCCAAAGAACTGGATCGTCTTTGTGCCAGGACCGCAGAATTAAATTTGGGAATGTTTTCTCCAAGCACTCCAAATTCGCGATCAACCTTGAGCTATAAAAACCCTTCTCTTATTTACTGTACCATCACCCCCTCCCGACACCTGTTGTGACATGCCCTGCCTGAGTTATCAGATACTCCGAAAGCCCTGCTAGCGGTCTAAATAAACCTGTCCGAACGAAACAGTTGTGTAATACACTCGAAGTCACCGGCTCCAATAATAGCACACACCTGTCAAACACAGTCCCTGCTTGTTCTCTCCGTGGTGACCTGACCTCTTCAGCTCCTTAACTCCCAACTCAAATGTTCCATGGCTGGGAGACAAGCGTAAAGCACTTCTCGAAGGTGTTTCCAAAAAGCGCTGAACCCAGAAAGAGGAGGAAGAAGAGGTGGAGGTAAAGCAGAGAATGAGAACATTTTGACTAGCAAGGGAGAGTGAACAAAAGCGATAAAGCTTTTATTCTGCCTCTGTAGGGGTGTGCAGCGGCTGCACTATAAAGCCTTGATTGACAACAACATTAGCACTCAGGAGAAATAAACTCCCACTCACAGTTATACTTAACATACAAAGAAACTTCTGACGAGTTTGTGGATGGGTATTGTGTGCATGTGTGTGTGTGTATATGTAATGAGGGAGCATGTACACAACGTATTCAGATAAACAAAAATGACAGAATATCTAAGTGTTCCTTATCTTGTGACAACTGCTTCAGCCTTCAAAGGAGATGAAAAGGCGATGTACAACACAATGAGGATCTCTTGGATTCTCTCCTGGATTCGAACAACACATAAAGTTATCTCAGACATTTTTTTTGTAATTGCTTTGTTGTTTGTAGCGACAGTGAAAGTTGGTGTGTGCGGTTCTTGGCGGAAGTAGCTGATTTTCGTTGCATGCAGACACACAAATGTCCCAGCTTGAACAGCGATAATTGTCCGTGGCTGGGAGGCCCCTACGGGGAGGCGGAGGCGGAAGCGAAGAACAGACGAGGACAGGAGAATGAGCACCCCCACCATACATCACCGCAGATTTGCTGACACACCCCAGAAACCGAGCCACCATTCATCAGCCCACTAGCCGTCCCTCATCAGGCCTCCGCCCCGGGCGGCAAAGCAAGGCGGTTTGCATTCAGATGAATTAGCTAAAACATTTTTTACCATCATATCCTGTGGCATTTTGTTTCCTTTTATGTTACATGAATCTCTGCATCAGCCATTCCTTTTAAATATCTGCTTAACCTCTGTAAGCGTGACTTCAGGCACATTCTGCATTGCCTGCACAGGCTTTGTGTCGTTATTCAGCTTTAGAGGCAGTGCACGAATGGCCTCATGAGCCATCACATCCATTTGAATCCGGGCTCTCAGCTGACTAAACAAGCACCTCGGGGTAGGCGGGGGTGGGGGTCAGAAGGCACAGACAGTCACCTACTGCCCCCACCTCCTCCCATGCCTTTACACACAGATGCTACACACACCTAGCCATTCACCAGCCATACAGAGGAGGGCAGCATTTCTGAGCCACACGCAACAGTCCAATCCGCAAGTTGCATCAGGGTTTCTGAGAAGCTCTGGCTCGCTGTCTTGCGATACACTGCATGTTGATGAACTGTAGCTGGTTTGTGATTTGTAAAAGTACTGAAAGTCTACAGCAGAAACGGCTGGCTGAGATCCCTCCAGAGCAGAGCTGTGCTTCAGCTGCTCGCATGTTTCACTATGCGGCTCATATTGACAGCTACATCTAACTTTAGCTCGGCATGGCCAGAAGTGTGTAAGCATCTTACTACTGTGTGAACGCCCCTCCCAGAGCCCAAAATATCGTCTGTAGAGTAGAGGATTCAGCCAGAGAAAAAGACATTATTTAACACAATTGAATCTTGATATGTTTTACATTACAAATTTCACAAACAGAATAATTTACAGAGCCCCTCGTGACTTCATTCTACCAACCCTATTGTTGTTTACCGAATATTATTCCGATGGCAGGAGATAACCCTCTCTCCTCTATTTTCCATTTAGCCTAGTAACATGCATGTATCCAGCGATCCGGGCAGAAGCTAGGAGTAGTTGCTCAGCAGAAAAAAGGAGGATTGTGCTGAACTTAGCTATAATATGGGGAAAAAAAAGCCCAAATATACTCTTGGATCAGTCCCATGCTTTGTCCTCATCTCACATTTACCTCTTTCCTCGTTCATTTTCATCCCTTCTCCTTTCATCTTTTGTCCCTTACTTGCTCCCTTCCTCTGCATTCTCCTCACTCTCTTCCTCCATCTCTCTCTCTCATCTCTCTGCTCCACTTATAAGATTTGGCAACTCCAAAGATCTGAGAAAAAACATTGGGCATAGCCTCGTTTTGATGTCTGGAAAGAGAGGAGGCTGAGGAAGTGAGAGAGAGAAATCTCATTTCCATTTCACAGACTTGATTCACAGCAACACCACAGCAGAGGAGGAATACAGGAATATCGAGAGGTTGAGGCGTAACAGCCAGTCAGAGAAAAGGAAGGATGGAGATAAGGCAGACACACATCCTCCATCACAAAGTATAAAGAAATGCAGGCCAAACATTGGAACCCGGTAAAGGAAAAAAGTCACAATAATATATCTTTAAAAACAGTAAATATATTCATTGTGTTTGTGTGACCTCTGCAAAGACACTGTTTTTGTTTCTGTTCGGTACTCTACATTGAAAACAGATAAACTGCGATGCAAAAAGGTTAACCTCACTGAACTCCGGCAGAAAATACAAAAAACAGTTCATGGGCCCTCTGCAGTAATTGGGTCTCATACCAGTCTGAGAGAAAGCAAATTTGGCACTCAACATTGTAATCATCCTAACTTTGCAGGCCTTCATGGTAAACAGGCCAGACCAGTCCAGATGTAAACCCCCTCCCTCGCTCTGGACGAGCCAAGAATCAGAGAAATTTTACACATCCTCTCTTGGTTGACGTTAGCCCTCCCTAATTGCGGGTTGGAGCTCAGCTTTACTCCCCGGCGCTGAGAAAGAAACCGTCATTACTAGTCGCAGGAGCCAGGGCCCCAACTCCAAGGGAAACTTTGATTGATAGAAAAGAAAAAAGAGGCAGATCCATATCTCGATACAACATTTGCTGTGACCTTGTTTCTGCTACAACAGGTCTAAATTAACTTGACGGATCGTTTATATACTGGGAGGCGGAGAAATGAATAGATTCTCCTTTTGGCGCGTCCCTGTCTCAACACTTTCAGGGGATTACCGCCTTACGAGCATGCCTTTTGATTTATTGTGCTAAACATAGATTCATTAATTAAAGTAGCTAGCTACAAAGAAACTTCACTTGTCTCCCACGGGCCTTCCCCTCCTCCACCACCACTGGACCATATTCAACGATTTGATATCAAAATAAAGCCTAAGGATTAAATTCAAGCGCTCTGCCGATGTACTGTAGGCGGCTGTCAGCAGCCAATTATTCTGATTGGCTGCTCTTCCCTGGCAATTCTTGATCTGTAAATCACGATTATAAAATCTATATACAGGAGTATTTCTTCATACACTATCAACATTAAGGCAATAACTGAACTGGAAACATCAAACACATTAACACAGAGGCAGACAAAAATGCCTCAAGCTCTAAAAACAACAAATATGAACTCATCCAGCAGTTGCATATCGCTATCATCAACATCTTTGTGTAGCTTGTGCATACCAACCGACAGTTAGGTAAACCATTAAAGGAAGGAAGGCTACAGACTCTTCTTTACCTGTTATTATTGCCTTTCACTTGGCTTGATTAACAGGACATGTCAAGTAAATCAATCAAACGCTCAATGGGGGATTTTATGACCGTTGATTGGGCGATTAATGTTGCAGCAGCCTGATAAAACGTCTGGGCTGGGCATCAAATACTGCTCAGCTACATGACTGTAAGCTAAGTGTTCTGTAACAGACAAAAAGCTACAATCATGAAACCAGCCGGAAGAAGGAGGAATCAAATTAATCTTTGCCGGGGTGCTGCTCAGTTCACCTGGACTTCACCTGGCTGAGCCTCGACGACATGTCTTACAAGGTTTTCTGTAAAATAGTGTCAGGTAACAGAACATCAAAGTCGAACAGTGTTTGCCTCATAAGCAGGGCTTAAACATTAAAAATCCCTGAAGGTTCTTATAGTAAACAAAATGAGGAAACCCTGTGGTCATTAACCTGAAATGACTCGCGCGAAAAAACAAGGAGATGTTTCACTGAGTAGTAGCATAAATGAAAATGTATAATCAGAAAAAATTAAAGCTGAACTTTCCCTCACTCCAACTCTCGTGACCTTGTCTTCACATGCTGCTTGTTTACAGAAACCTCTCCATATAATGTTCCCTCCTGCATATGAATGGACAGGCTACCGGAGCATCTGCCGTGCTGATTTCGCCGGTAACTATATGCAACACCAGAGGCGTTGTGTTGCTTGACAGAGCCACTTCAGGGACACATTATCACTGTATTAGATGCAGGCGCAGGCTATTTTAGTCAGCACTGAACAAACGGAAGTGTTGGCTGTGCTGCGATAAATCTTCCACACCGAGGAGAAGAGGGAGAGAAAGGGAGGGAGGAGAGAAATGTTTGTGTCTAGGTGCATCATACTTCACGCAGTTACGAGCCTGTCTCCTGATACTCTCAGATGTGGCAATTTCAATTTGGCTCCAGCACCTTGTCATAAGGAACAAGTAGGTCAAATTACCGACTACTAGAAAACAATCTGAGAACGGTATGTAAAATGGTTATGGAGTGGGTGTGTTGTAGATGTGTTACCCTTTGTCAAACTGGGTTTGCGTTCTGGTTTAAGTCCAACTGATGAATAACCGTCCAAAAGAACGGAAAGGACCATAAACAAACAGCTGTCTTCAAAATACGCGCTCATGAAAAACGGGTTTCTGTCAAAGGCTATCAGGCTTGGATCCTTTACAAAAAAACTGCTGTGTTTTGCTGAGAGTTAATTTGTCCATGACTCTCCTTTTTAGTAGTCTCAATTAGGAGGGACAATATTATCCATGCCCTGTGAGTTGGCTAAACAGTAGGGTGCAAAGGCTGTGTTTTCATTCAACATTATGAATCAATCAGTTAATCAGGACACCACAGAGCTTATTAAAGAGTGGGTAATCCTATTTGAGCTTTGAGGTGGCTGCAAAATGCATTAAAACGTCTGTGGGTGCAGCGAGTTCAATAAATCCCAGTCGATGCACAGATTCGGTGACTCGACACACATTTTGGATGGATTTCGGGAGCTGCACTCACAGCTCGATAAAACACAAGCAGGAAGCGAGATTACCTCCAATAATTGCAACTGCCACCACTACACCAAGTCCCCCTCCTCCTTTACTAGATATTATCACTCCACTTGGTGCAGTGTCAGCCACATACAGGGGAGTGAGAGCTCTCTTTGTCTGAAGGCAAAAGTAAGTCTCCGTTGCTTCTCCTCTCGCAGACAGTTTGTCACTTAACGACCCACGGGCTTCACTCTCTGCTCTGCTCGAGATGAGCCTGGCTGCCACCGAAAGCCCATTACAGGCAGAATTGCTGTTTTATGGCGGCGCCGCCATGAATCTGCAACAATTAAAATTTGCATCTGAAGAGATGCAGAGCGAGGTTGGTATTTGGCAACAACAGCGTTACTCGCGCGGAGGAGGCACACGTTGCAATGCTGAGGCAGGGATCTGATCTCGAGCATGTGGAAGAATGTTGTAGTATCAGCGATGGTGTACACAAACTGAAAGTAAAGGGGTGTTGCTGCAACATAACGTACTAATTCATGCCTAGAGATAGTTGCAATGCTGATTTTATTTGTCAACTGCTTAGTGAATCAAACGATAGATTATTTGAAATAAAAAAGCTTCAGAACACAATTTACGAAAAGGAAAAAACAAACAAACTAAAAATTAATTTCAACAAAAGTCTAATTTGAGGTTACACAACACGGTTACACTATGGTATCATGTTGACAATCATGCACTTTCTCACATTACTGACTCAACAATTCCAGCTGACTGAACATGACTTGCCTATTTCCATACGCTGCAATCAGTTACAGTGATGCACAAACTGGAGCAAATTTGGAACAATGTGTTTCCCCCCTTCCCCAACCACCACCAGCCATACTTTGCTTTCCACAAATCATGAAAAAGGCTTGTGCACAGAAAGGGGGGGTGCCGCTACCGTCCTGCAGCTTGAAAAACAGTAGCCTACTTTAATGTTGTTGTTGTTGCAGCGTAAATCAGAAGTCTCCTGAGCCGTCACAACAAGCCTGCACGTGTCAAAGGAGGCAAGAGAGGAGGGAGTACAGAAGAGAGAGAGAGAGCCTATATCTCATCATCTGTCCACAGTCCTGTGTAACTTAATCCTCAAATAAACAAGCTCAGACAATAAAGTTCATACAAGATCAGAAATTGTATTTGGCAATTTTAAACAAGTGCATACAAGTACAGCTAAAAGCATTTCAGTTTGCCAAGTGCTCGTAGAGTAGCATTAGTCACATTCTACGTTAACGGGTGCCACCCGGAACCTAGAAGTACATCAAGAGTTTGTTAAACATCAGCAACAAAGAGGAACGTAGTCCATTATAATGAGTACATACCTTTATCTTCAAAAATATAGAAACACAATGTATTCAAAAATCAAGAATTATACAACCATGTTTACGAAGTATACTCTTCAACTTAGGTCCAATATGTACAAGTCCGTTAGTTTGTTTGAATGGTATGTATGTGATATTTATATATTTATACTCATATTTTTGCTTCCCCTCCCCAAAGTATTCGAAACAAAATCAAGGGTCCCTCTCCTTTTTTGCTTTGACGTCTCCTGCCGAGGATGGTGGCGATTTCTCCTTGCATGAAAGCCCACGGGTACGTTCGAACCAACCAGGGGCATTTCTCTCCGCTCGGACGGTACACTTCACCCGTGGCGCCTTGCTGCTTTATGCTTTCCCTCGAGCACAGGAAGCAGGAACTTGTGAGGGCACAGACGGGCACTGAACAAGTGTGTCCTCCAACGCTCATGGCACAGCGTGCAACACAGGGGTATGCTGCCAGGTACAGAGGAGTCCAGGTCTTGGGGGTGCACTTGGTCCATGCCTGGCACGTGGGGGTACCTGCGCCGGATGCGTCTCTCTGCGCCAGCCTCCTCTGATTCATGGAGGACGGCGACAGGGGGCTACTGCTGTTCACCGGGTGGTGGAGTGGACTTGGTTGGTCCTTGGGAAACTGTTCCCACCTGCATTGTCTGCCGCCATGATTAGCGCCGCCATGGGGACTGGCCGACCTAAGAGCTGCCTCAGGTGGGGTGGTGCCGGGAGTGGGGGATATTGTGGAGGAGGCGAAGCTTGGCGGGGGAACCGGAGGCATTTTCAGTCCGTCAGCAGGCGGTGGTAACCACTGCTGTCCTTCTCCATTGAGCTTGGCAGCTGTCCCTCTCCCCTCTCAGTTCAGGCAGCTTTTTCTCTTCATGCTCCGGGGTGTTTTCCTCTGTCTGGAGTGGGAAAGGGTTAAACAGAATAGTTGAGGTGCACGCTCGAGACTAGGATCAACAATTACACTAGAAGGGAGACATGCTTTTGCTGCTCCCTGCTACTCCTGAGCTACAAAACAATAATAACAACCACAAAGAACGAGCAAAAATTCACTTTTACAACCTGAATTTTGCAGACGTACTATATTTATCATTTGCACATTATTAACTCATTCCTGAGCTTGAATTGGTCGAAGAGGATAATTAAAAAATGAAAACATCTTTAAAATACACATGAATTTAAACGCTACTGGACGCTTACCTGACTTGGAAACCGTGGCGCTTTAGCCTCCTTAGCTCATAACCCTTTGTTGCATGGCCGCATGGTCCTTCTTGAACCTGTTGTCGAAATTGTGCAGAGCCATCAGGTCCCTCACCGTTTGCGCCCATCCAGTCGGTTCTTTTCATTTTTTTTGTGGCTCTCGGAGATCTCCGGCCGACGCCGGTCTGTGCTTCTCCTTCACCTCTCTGTCGTGCTCGGTGCTGGAGACCGAGGCGGGTCTCTTGCCCAGGTCGGCGGACTGCCGCCCGCCAGTGTGGAGGAAAGCCCCAGCCTGGCAGTCTGCCGTTGACAGCGTGCAGGGGCATGTTCCGTTAATAAGGCACTAGATTCAGGGGACCGTACTGTTATACGCGGGTTGGGGCTCTGGCGGACCATCCGGCGGCTCGTCGGGCTTAGGAAATCCATTAGGACGGGATACGTTGCCTGCCAGACTGGTATAGGACCCAGCCTGGGCGGGCGGTCGGAGGAGAGCGGGTAGCGGTCCAGCGGCTGCGGCGGCCGGGGCCGGGGTCTCCCTTTGCCGCCGCGTGATTGATCGCCTGGATCTCCTTCCCGGAAACTGCGACTTCCCGGCAGGGACCTGCCCTCCCTGAAACCCGTGGAGCCCTCTTGGCTGCCAGGCCGTCTCGATGACAAATAAATGCGGTCTGTCCTTCGTAGTTGACACATCATCCTGCAGACGGGCTCGGTAAATCCAGATCATGGCCCAAGGCATGCCGAAGGACAGAAGTCGCACAAATAACGCGACTGCCTCCTGGAAGAGGCAGCGACCGCCACCGGACGACATAGCGCTTCGCGTCGTCGACGACCCCAGAAAAGGCAAATGCGTTGTCTTCCTTCCTTGCCTCCCACTCCTCTGGTTGTTATTATTATTTTTGTTGTTGTTATTGTTGTTATTTATAGCTTTTTCCTCTCCGGGCTCGGTTAAAATTAAAAAATAAAAATAAAGCGCGTAAAGAGCAAGTTCTAGGTAAATCGGAGGAAAAAGAGATACAAAGTCGTCCTCTCGGCTTTTTGAGCATGTTGAAGTTTTACACAGAAGTTCATGTCGGTGTGTGCTTTACTGGCTCTCCTCTATCTATCTCTACTGACTCTCTACTACTGGCTCAATGTGGAGCAGTGACGTCACCACGGAGCTCTAAACGCCTGCTTCCACTTCAATTTCGTGACTTGATTTCTTCGACAGACACCCCCCCTCCTCCTCCTCCTCCTACATCACCGTCACCTCCCCTCCATCCCTCCCTCCATCCCTCCCCTCCACCACCAGTTTACTGCAGCCTCTGTCACTCCACTTCTTTTCTATTTAATTTAATCATTTGAACCTTTGCCAAAAAAAAAAAAAAAAAAAAAAACTGCACCCAGATCAGCCCTCAGCTTTTCACCCGCCGCCTTGAATAGGCTTCAGAGAATAACCCACAATGTGCTCACAAAGTATCATTATTATTATTATTATTGTTATCATATAACATATGATACCAGGTGCGTCGACACAGGCAACCCAGCTCCACTGCTAACAACTGCTTTGTCCTGAAATTTGAAACGTTATCCGGTTCGGGCTGCAGCTTGTTTTTTCTCAATGCACAGCGCCTCGACGCCATGAGCTGCTACTACTACTGCTGCTGCTGCTGTACCGTGAATGAGGTGGTAGAAATAACAACCAGGCTGCTGTACTAATAATAATAATGTAATTTGTGGGAGTATATATTCTTTTAAAAATGTACAGCACGATTAGGTAACATGTGAAGGGGGTATTTTAAGGTTTCTAACTGCTAAACCAGCATAAATCCAGCATACTGAATTTTTTTTTTAAGCACCGGTTAGATATTAACCACCTGCAGTGTGTTAATGCCAAAAAAAGAAAGAAGAAAAAGGCGCCTCCATTAGCCAAAGTAACCAGGAGCTCTGTCATGGTGGGATTTCCAGCCAGTGTGTTGTAAACTTGAATGGATTTCAGGAGGGAGGGTGGAGGGGGTTGTATGAATATAGCTCTGCCCACATTTATTCTAGCGCACAGTGAACAGTCCAAGTCATCCAAATCGCCACCACTAAATGAAATTACACTGGAATGAATCAATACATTCAGACTCCCTTTTTTCTCTTTTCAAAAAAAAAGTACAATCAAACAGCACCCACAAAAAGAGGTGATGTGAGCGTAGTAAGATTAATGACTACTATCATGTTTTATGTCTTACACGATGGGAAAAAAGTTACTAGAAACAGGTCATATGGCAAAACTGACCAATCCCTGAGTAAAAGTGTAGGGTTTGAGGAGGAGGAGTGTCAGTAGTTCAGATTCTCCCTCTCGTCTGGTCTCATTCAACCCATTGCAGCTTTAGCCTCAGGCTTTTTTTTTTTTTTTTTTTTTTTTAAGAGGGGGGTTGTGAGGTGAGGCAATGCGTCTGAAAACCTGCCGGAGCACACAAGCAGGATATGTTTGTACCAAGTCATGTGACGTTTGGAAAGAGGAAGCAAGATGTTTGATCACGTACCCTCATCCGCCTCACCATCTAAAAGACATGTGAGGCCAGCAGCTCCCGCCCCGTGGGCTGTGATCACGCACTGTGGCATGAGGCTTTTTTTCTTCTTAAAGCAAAATTAAGCAGTTACGTTACTGTCTGGTGTAGTGCAGCTGACTTTTGATTGTTGTTGTTGTGGAGGCTGCCAGCATATTGAAGGAGCACACTTAACAATGCAACACAATACATTCCTGCAGAATATTTACGAACTTCACAAGGTTTCGCTGCAGCTCGGTGTTGCACCTGTTCAAAACTACTGTGTTAACACACTAGCACATCTCCAGCTTCCATCCTTAGGATTGGGAGGTAAAACAACACTAAGAAGAGCTTTACTTAAACACGGTTAGGAAATGACTGTTGCGAGGGCTAAATAAACAAATTCTTTCCTTGTGAGATCGATTAGGAAACACTCGCCCTGTAATGCTTTGATCCTCTGGACACATAATTAAATTATTTTGTGCGGCAAAATATCTGCCTTCAATATGCAAGACGGAGGCATGCTGAAGTTCAATTAAATCCTAAATGACCTGATTCTATATAATAGGAAGATCCACTGATTTAGAAAATAAATAAATCAAAATAAAAAGCAGCAGCAGTGGCTTCCAAAGCAGAGGTCTGAGAGAGGAAGCCAGACATGCACAGATGGCTCCTGATTTGGCAATATAGGCATGTATACAGTAAAATCACCACAGTGTGACCCCCGTCACGGCCATCTCATTTGAATCTAGCCACTAGCAGATGGAGTAGCTGTATAATACTGATCTGAACTCCTTTCTTTTCTTTTCTTTTTTTTGAGCGGTATGGTGAGACGTGAGTAGCTAAAAAGAGTGAGAGGTAGGTGGCGGCCAGGGAATGCCAGCAGGCAGCATACAGGCCCTGATGAGATGACGTGTTGCAGTCTGCTGCTTTTCTGTGCCTCTTAAATTTTATATCAGCCATCTTTTATTCATGCTTTAGCAAACCATTAATTCTCTCTGAAGTTTTTCTGCTAAACGGAAAATAATATTTTTTAAAGCTCTGGTAGCTGGATGTTTTCTGGACTCTTCTCCACCATTTTTGTTATATAACCAGCTTTCTAGAGCAAGTGCTGAGGCGGCGACGAGCTAAAACTGTAACATGTTGCACCGACGCAAAAGGAGGTTACAACAGGACAATGTGAGGACATATAAGTGAAGTTAAGCATCTGCTGTAGTGACCTGGTTGGAAGTTAACAGCTGAACAAAGTGACAGAGGTGAATGTGAGGACTAATGTGCATGCTTTACACGGTTCTGTATATGTAACGGGGGGCGGTAACCATGGAATTATCACGGTACCCCGACAACCATATATATCCTGTTTACAGTGCTATTTATAGCCACAGATTGCTTTTCTGAGATTGAGCACAGATAAAATTTGGGGAGCTCTGACAGATCATGTCAAATCTTCCATCTGTCATAATAGCTACTTTCTCTGATTATTGATTTTCTGAATGGATTAATTCTGTTTTCTTGAGAAATTATGTGCAGCAAAAAAAAAAAAACAAGGACAAAGTACTTTGATGAAGAGTCAACTTTGATGTAGAGTATAAAATGGTGGAATTCAAATAAAATGGAGGTCGACGACGGCGAAAGGGAAAATGTGCTGGGCGGCTGGAATCTGGGGCTGGAGGCTGCGGTGATGTCATTGGGCCAGAGCAAGGCGAGTGAAAAACAAGTCTCTCCTCTTTATTCCTGATCCTCTTTGGTCAGCGAAGTTGGGACAGGGAAGGAGAGGAGGAGAAGTTGGTTGTGATCCAGCCAGGCAAGGGCTGCTGGGGAAATGGCAAAGGATTCAAGCAGGCCCCACCACCAACATTGAAGCTCACATCTTTTGTTCTCAGAAACCTGGTGTGCTGCCAAGGCCTCATTTCAGCTCCATGGCATGATTTTACACTGGATGTAGGCCAACTACTGAGGAAACTTGCTCGCTCTCCCTCCCTCCCTCCTCTCTCGCTCTCCCTTTATATTTCCCTCCCTTAGCTCTCTCTCTCACTCTCTTTTCCTGCTTCAAAAGCTTTCTGCAAACATACGGCAGTTGCCATGGCTGAATGGAACATAAAAAAAGTGATAATAGTCAGGGCTTGGACCCAGATGTACCCATGTGTATCCATTTAGAAAAAAACAAGATGGTAACATATCCCCCTTAATCTATTATGAGGTTAATAAGCGGGATTTGGGGTTGGAGGTAGAATTAGTGAGTGGTGGTGGTAGAGCAGACAACCAAGCTCTGTCTTGAGGGGGCAGAGAGGGGAAAGTGTAGAGAAAAATAAAAAATCCCAGCAGAAAAAAAAATGTAAATGAATGCAAGTGTTTTCACATCATTTTTTAAACAGAAGGTAGTTTCAGTGGCTTGCAGTGCACATTCCGTTTGGCAACCAGGGCGAAAGGCCTGAACTTTGCCTGTGTAATGTTGCGCATTGTGAGCTGACATCGCACCCTGTCACTGAAACCCCGTGTATTTACCATATGTATGGGCTTATATATACACACGTGTACAGTCACAATCAGACACTGATGTAAACAACCTTTCCGTGGCCTTTTGTTGTAGTAAAATCAGCCCATACGTTAGTTTGAACAAGAATTCGACTTTAGGCGTTTGTTTTATTTGATGTGGAGTCCAATTCATAGGCTGCTATTAGAATGAGTAACATTACCTGCTTGTATAACGCTGTGCTTATTTATTGCCCATAAAGGCTGTTTCGCCTGACTCATAGTTGTTATGTTTGAGCGTGCAGAACTGAACCGTGCAGTCATTCCAGCTTTGTGAGCGACTCAGATAAAATTTCCTAAATGTCACTCTGCATTCTCACACACTCACATACACATGTAAAATTCCCAGAGGCCCAGTGTGCCGTCAACGTCTCTGGCCCGGCTCTGCAGCTGCACTGCAGGTTTCTGTGGCTGGGACTCCTTCTCACAACCAGTTGATCCTTACTGCAAACTCCGGGGAGTTGACATCATAAGGCTCTTTGTAGTGCATTTCAGTATGAATATGTATATTGCAGCAACTGTGGATTTCTATTTCATTTTCCCAGAATCTCTGCGAAGCAAAGGTTGCTCTAAGCTGAACCAAAAACCGAATGGGGAGAATTTCATCGTTGTCTCATTAAACCCTCTCCTCTGAGCCAGGCCAAACCCTCCCCAAAGTGAGGTTATTATCCTCTCCTGACCTCTAGTTTATTTTGAGCTGCCTCGCTGAAAATGGACTCAGCGTCGTCCTTGTAGCGTTTGCACAGCACTCAGGAGCTCAGTTACTTGAGTGCAGGAGGATGCCATGCACTCAAGTCTTGGGCATCATTTTTTTTTTTTTTTTTATTCCCTCTGTCCTTTTCTGTCATTAGCTGGAGCACACAAGTTATTTGTATTTACTCCTCTGCATATATTAATTCCTTCAGCCAAACAGTTGCATAAAACCCTGCTAAATAATACATACAAATATGTGTGAACATGTATATTTATTACTCCTTTATTTAGCGAGATATTGCAGGGTTGCAACTGGCGGAAGATCAAAGCTTCTCCCTTTCTAGTAACATCTGCCTTGAAAAGCTGTGATGTATGGAATACAAACTAACATGACTGTGAGAGGAAGGAGAACCAAGAATAGCAAACAGTGGCCTAATTGGAAAACCTAAATTTGGGAGAAACTGTTCATAGATAGCGTGTGGCTTACTCAGATGAGGAAAGTATGGAGGATCATGGGTAAAAGCAGCTATGATGCATCAGTTACAGATGTTGTGGTTACATTTTGGAAAGTGACATTTCTGCAGTTTTCCCACAATTAAGCAACAAAACAGTTTACTTGGAAACGGCCCCCTTTTTTGGTAGCGGTCATAAATCAGCTGAGGTTCCCGTCACAGATTCCACACATGCTTCGCTGCCCTCTCTTTGATTGTCTGGTTTATGGAGGATGTTTTGTCGTACACTGCGAGCGCCTGTGCCAGAAGATGTCCTTCCTCCTCCTTTCCATAAAAGTGCAAGTTGTCACGATGGTGTGGCATTCATTATCCGCCTGTGGTTTTTGCAGGCCTGGCCCCCGGGAGCAGCTGGGGAGCACTGGTTGTCACACTCAGCCTCCCCGCCGCGGTGAAAGATGGGAAGGCAGGAGATGAGTGCTGTCTCTCTCCCCCCTCTCACCCCCAATCTGTGTGATGATAAAGTCCCCTTAACCACAGCGTCTGCGCATCTGGGCCTCAACTCCCTCATCAACTTCAAAGCCTCCTGCCAGAAAACAGCTCAACGCGAAGAGCAGAAATAGAAAATAGGGCTGGACTCACAAGGACAACTCAGTGTATGTGAATCTGAGCACAGTCTGGAGAAGTTAAAGGACAATGTGGGTCTTATTTTCATAGCTCTGGCCACCTATTTTTATAAAAGGGATTGCTTAACGCTGGAAAATGGTGGCATTAAATTACAACAGTCAGATTATCTGTATGACTGTGTTTGAATGTGAAATCAAAAGTGGGTGAGATGATCTGTTTGGCAAGTACATGAGGTCAAAGTTGAACTAAGAAGTTGGTTGTGCTGGATGTTCCCAAGCAACAGTTTGAGCAATAGTGTTTTTAGTTTGTTAGTTTGTTTTGTTGAACTTTTTACATCTCAGCAGTACAATCTTTTTTGCTCCTTCAGTGCATAATGTTTTGGGATTGTGTTATTTGTACAAATAAATGAACAAAACTAAATACATTTTCTCTCCAAATATGTTCGGCTCCGTCCATTTGACCCATTACATTCCTTGTTGCCCTATTAGGAAACTAGGCTATTGTTGTCTTTGCTAACGCAAAATGGAGAGTGAGCCGTGCTGAGCGTACAATCATGACAACAAACCATCTGAGAAGTAGTGGATAAATAGTGGATAAAAATAAGTAAAGTTAGTAAAGTTGTAAAAAAGAAACAACCTGCTTTACAGGAGCGTTAATGCAGAGACACGACGAATGAAGAGAACAACATTAAATCTGCAACTTACTTTATCATGAGTAGGTGTTTGGAAAGTGACAGCTCTTGTGAGCAAGATGTTATAATTAGCTACTAATAAGAACGATGGCCGCAGCTACAGAAAGAAAACCCAAGCTGATATAAACTGAAGTTATCCTTGAAGACATCAAATCAAAAGTATCCGAGCTCTTATTATTATTATTTTTTCTTTTACAGAAATGAAAGTGATGACAGCCTTTATTTAGGAACTGAAGATCATGTTACCTCACACTGGTTTTGCAACAAAGCGAATGATAGATGTTGTCATACATGCAGTCATTATGCCTAACAGGCACATCGTGGATAGTTTAGTCACAGTCACCACAACAAGCTCTGCTGAAGTGGCACAGTAATACTGTGGGAAGTACATGGGATGAATAGGACAGCCTTGACGCAACAGTAGAGTCTCAAAGGGATAAAAAAGGACAGAGCAGAGGGAGCGCTGTGGGAAAGTTCAGCGCCCTTGAAGGAGCCTGATAAGCCCGAGGTGATATCAACCGGCGTTTGTATTGTGCAAATTTGTAACGACTACGACTGTGGCGCTGATAAAAAAAAAAAAAAAGCTGTCTTACACCATGTGTTTGCAGAAAACCTGTCTGACCAAAGCCCACGTCGTGCTGGGTGTGGTGAATGTTATCTGTGTGATTTCAGTTTGTGATGTTAATGTGACACACAGGTCTGGGCAGAGGCAGTTCTCAAGTTGTTTTAACATATGAAAGGTTGTGATTACTTCTCCCCTCCCTCCCTCTGATAGGTGACGGGACATACATTGTTCAGCAGACACACAGATGTGTAACTTAACCTCCCTCTTTGCTCATTTGAATGATCTTTGTCTCAACAAGAAGGGATAAAGTTCACCTACACCGTGTTGCCACACAATGGGAGGGAGGAGCCAGACAGTCTTGAAACGGAAATGGTTTCACTGTGACTGACAACTCAGGCTACACCCAGGGTTGCCCTGAGCACACAACAACCATACCCTATTTCCACACTTTTCTTTTCACGAGTACAATTATCTACTTTGCTCATCAAGAAACATCTTTGCAGAGAGCTTGTGTCTGACCTTCTTCCTGCCCTGCATTCTCTGTTTGACTCCTCACATTATGAAATAGCTCTGATCAAAAATGCCGTTGCCTAACAACAAGAGGAGCAAAGTTCACCTCTCATGTAACTGCAAGAAAGAAAAAAAAACTCCAGCTCTCACATGATCCTTGCCAAGTTAACCATTTACAGCAAGGAAGAGGAAGAGAAGAGGAGAGGCTTACTCTGAGTAAACAAGGTGCTGTGTTTACTGTTTAAAGTTGTTAACCCGGCTATTCACCACCTCACCTCTCTCCGCTCATTGACACACAACGTGCAGGAACACGAAACTCGTCAGGCAACGAGTCATCCTACACCGACAACAAAGCTCCTGCCACAAAACAATGCATGCGGGCAGTCAGAGCAGTGTTCCCATTATGAAACTGCTCTGTCACAAGACGAGCGCCTCGCAGGAATGCTGTTGTGACACATGCGAGCTGTTGACACAAGAGTTAAACATTGAACCACACACACAATCACAATCACACACACACTTCAGCTGCCAAAAGGGCGGGAGCTTTAACTGCTCCAGCACCGGTTGATCGCCAGTTTGTATTTATCTTTCTACTTTGGCTGCGGCTGCGTCCTCCGCCGCCTCCCAACAGTCGTCGGGTTTATCAAAGGAGAAGTCCTCTCCCTCCCTCTCTCTCATTCTCTTTAACTGCAGCCAGGTGCAGTACAGTGTAATGATTCACACAGCAGACACAATACTCCGCAGCAGATTGCCTCGCATGTTTAGAGCTTTTGCAGAGGTCACTGGGTGCTTGTGTGTGTGTTGGATGTCGTGTGGTGCTGATCTCTGGCTCGGTGCTGGTGCAGAGGGTTCAGCAGGAGTTCAGCACAGATTCATTATTCATGCATTTCTGTGCTTCAAATGATGGCACCGGGGAGCCTCTTCTCTCTGAAAGGGTCCAAGTGCTTTGGAGTTTTCCTCCACTATTTTCACTCTAGTACATTTTCTTCTTTTCCAATTGTGGAGTAACATGATTTAAGAGGAGGTTTATTTTTTTATTTATGTGCTGAGTGCTCAGTATTTGTTTCTTGGATTTAGACGTTGCCATGTGTGGTAAGAACAGGAAACATCTCTGTGTAATTCTTTACAGAAGGGTGTCTTCAGTTTAATGTGAGTTGGCAACGCTTTGAAAAATCCCTGCTTAACAATTCTAGGAAAGCCAAGCCACCTGGAAATCTCATGACTTCCTGAATCTAATTCCAGGCCCGGGCTATCAGACTGTCTGACTAGCAGCTTTCATTGAGGGGTGTAAACACTGAATGTCAGGCATGTTTGCCAGAGCCAGTGTTGAATCAGGCATTAGTACTCATGTAATGCCTGCAATGAACTCAAATGCCCCGGCAAAGCCCTGATTATATTTTCTCCCTGTCTAACAGATTTATAGTGCTCTGTGAACTCCGAGAAAACTGGCACTGGCTGGGCTCACGAACAGGCCTCTGCACACTTTACGTAGTCTATTCCTGTTGTTTTCAGATGCAGTCTACACTACGCTGCAACCATATAATAACAGACGTGAGCCAAGGCTGGCAGTTTTGATAACCTGCAATTGTAATCTGAAATGTGCACACACACGGGGAGCAAACAAGGTAACAGAAAAACAGAGCAAAGGTATGACACCACGAGGGAGAATCCAGAACAAAATCCCCTCTCATGTCACGGCTTGCTGTGTCGGCGGACCGTGACCTCATCCAAAGTTTACACGCCGCCGCCTCATGCTGCTTTGTTATCTTCAGAACTTGCAAACCAGCACATTCCAGCCCTCAGCGGTAACTGAAAAAAAAAAGTGTCAGCGTGCAGATCCTGCTGCGCTGCGAGAAACAGCCATAAGCAAATAAATGAATACTTCGCCAAGGGAGCAGCAGCAGCAGCACACTTCAGAAAGTAAAGAAAAACACACACACTTTCATAAGCAGGGGAGTAGCGATGTATATAGGTCAGTTGTGGACACTGATTGGCGCTTTGTGTGTCTGCTTACTCAGCAGCCTGCACCAAGCTTAGCTCGCTTTCATTCTTTTTTTAAAACAGACCACAGGGTAGTAAATAGCTACGAGGAGGATCACAGCCTTCACAGCTGATTGGCTTGATGCTCGCCTGACATAAACAGGAAGCCGGCCGTGCAAGTCAGAGAGGGGAGAGCGAACAAAGACGGAAGGACCAGAGACAAGCAGAATGTGGTGGCAAGACAAAGAGAGAATGTGTAAAAGCCTGAGGGATTTAGATTTGAGAGAGGGAGAGGGAGGAAAAAAAAAAGGTCTCTCTGTTTGTAGCGTGCCATGTGACTCACTGAGGCATTCAGCTTGTGATTCAGTCCTCTGCATTGTCAGCAGGCAGTGTGTGCAATGATAATGGTGATGTGATGTGTAAACTATGGTGTGTTCGCTGGGGCAGAAGACCACAAAATTATGCCTCTCATAAACTATAATCATACCATCCTGTGTCTGCAGCGGTTTCACATCTTTATACGACGACATACGCCTTTTTATTTTCGTATCCAAGTGAAATAGTGTGAATGAGATCCTGTGACTGAGCTGTGAGGTTTTAAAAACCAAGCTCCTGCATTTATTTACACCTTTCAGCTGAATCAGTCTGTTTAAAGTGTAATAATACGTGAGACTTCAGTTAAAGTGATTTAAATTAATTCCTGTTTTTATTTTTACATCAGGTTGTGCAACTTACGTAAGCGAAGCGTGCAGTGACTAAAATGATTTCACTTCCTGCAATTCACCATTTTGTGTAAATACTATACAAGTTCCCTTTTTATATCTGCTTCTGTATTTGTGTGTGTTTTCTTTTTGATAATGTCAAGAAGATATGCATATTTAGGACACTCTGAATCAGCTGTTAGTTTATAACCACAAAGCCAGGAGTTCAGAGTAAAAGCTGATGATGATAGCCTTTGTTAAATTTTCTTATCTCTGATGATAGCTAAGCATTGTGAGCCCTCTGCTAGCTCTGCGTGCAAGGCGCCGGGTTGTTGCATGCTTCTCAGGAGGCCATGACGGGGCAAAAGCACAGGGTGGAACTAATGAGTGACATATCAGCCCTGCTACCCGTAGAGCTTTTAGTAAAAACATCCCTCCTCCCTTCCTCCCCTGTCAACCTACTGTCCCCATATCTGGCTTTGAAGGTCAGATGAGAAACAAGAGAGGGTGTACGGCCACCGCCACCACCAACTGACTGGTTCAAACAGGCCCTGGGAGGAAGGGGGTGGCGGTGTTGGTGTTGGTGTTGGTGGTGGTGATGTGTGGGGCGTGGCCCACTGAGCATGCCCAGTGAGGAGGAATGCCGTGTGATGGCAACACAGTGGGCTCTCCCATCTGCTGATGCAGTGTGCACTTCTCGCCCCGGGCCCTTTTCCATCCAGTCTAGTGAGCAGCCAGATCAATTTACTGGGGAATGAATACAAAGTCAGCGGCTGACGCACACACACATTCATACGTTCTTTATGTATACAGCGGCAACGCATTACTGCAGCAGGCGGCCACACAAGCACGCATAGGAATGTACTCATGCATGCTAAAAAATAGTAAGACAGAGGTTGAATCAAAGGGCTGATATATTATTCAGGGAAAGTCCCTCTCTTAGTCCAGCTGAAGTTTACAAATCCTCATCTTCTAACCTCGCTGCACGCAACACTTAAACACAGAGGAGCTGATATTCTGGCTACTCTCCTCCATCCAAATTCCTGCAACATAGCGCTGACTCATCGGATCTGCACAGGCTGAGGTGCCGTAATATATCCTGATGGCTGCTGATAGCATTTTTAGTTAATCGCCCCTGTTTCGCTAAAAAAAAAAAAAAGACAAAACAAGATGCATCAATTTCTGGGATAGTGATATCATCCGTTTCCAGACAGAGTGAGACCACGTGTGTGTGTGTGTGTGTTTTTCCCCGTCTTGTGAATAATTGAGGAGCACTGCCTTGTGTAGTTGAGCAGGCGCTGACTAGGCACCCAGGGTGGCACACTTAACTGCTGTGACAAAATGGTGTAAGCGTGAAAAGTGACATTTAAGGCATATTGATGCTGAGGCGTGTTGTCAGGCTACTTAATCGCCTGTGAGCCATGAAGCTGGCGAACACACTCGCACCGCCGGCATCGAGTTAAAACTTCCAAAATGTGCTAGAGTGAGAGCTCAGAAAATGTTAATTTCCTTGGCTGAATGCAAATCAAGGTGTGACTCGGTTCTATCTGCTCGCTCTTACATTATATGAATAATTGAAACATATTGTTAAGGAAGGAGGGGGGGGTCTAATGTGTTCTTTTATTTGCAGAGTCACGCCTGTGCTTTCTGATATGCTAATAGGTCCTCTTGAGTAATTGAGCTGTGCTTTAGAAAATCAGCCGAACCTAATGGCGCATTGTCGGAAGATGATCAAGCTTGGCCGAGATGGGGATGAATGTTCTCAGCGATCCACAGATATCACTGATAATGAGGCACTTTCGACTGAGTTTTTCAACCCGTGTGGACGCAGCGGCACTTTCAGTCACGAACCGCGCGAAAGCCAATCAATTTTGTCTCGGGTCGTCTCGACCCCTCAATCAGATGCAGATTTTGTGTATTTTCAGAAGCGAGGTGTCCTTATACATAGCTTTGCCCTTCATCTCCTCCCCTCTTTGACCCTCAACCCCAAACCATTATAGCCCACTCCAGACTAGCGCTGCAACCTCTTTGTCACCCCACCCCACCCTCATCTCTGCCTCACCCTTAGGGCGTCTAAATCAGGAACATCGGGACATGGCTAGCCACCTACTCGTGTGTCTCTCTGCGACACCCGTGACCTCAGTCCACCCTCTCACATTTGAATACTGTACACACTAATCTTCCTGTAATTCTTTATGGCATCCCGTGTTCAAACACAACTCGCGACCACATGTACACACAAATAATGCCAACAAAAGACAGACAGCTGCAGTTCAAAAGCTTAGCAACAGCTGTGTCCCATTATCTATTTGAGGAGCTGACATTTGAAGCGGCGATGGCTGCCTTCGCCGTTCTATTCTTTCTCTTGCCTTCCCTCTTTGTTGCTCCCTCCATCCGTCCTCTTTGTCCTCCACACGCCAAACCTTCTCATTCCTGTGATCTTTGGTATAAGCTGAGAATCTGCCTGGATACACACGCCAGTGTCTCGATTCTCACACAGTAACGGATGGCAGAATATGTCTTATTTTACTCCACAGAAGGCAGACACTCAATCCAACCTCTTCACTGTCAAAGAGCGGAGATATACTTGACAACTGTGTTCTGCACCCCCCTACCCTTCCTCGCCCTCCCACACCTACGTCTCCTTCCCAGTGTGTATGTGTCTTTTCAAGCCCTTCATTTCCCAGAAAGGCCCGGTTGTAGGTGCATGAGCACTTGTGGCGACATCTCCAGAGAAGGATAGTGTTTCCTGCAAACAGTTGGGAGGGAGGAAAGACTACTGTGTGTGTGTGTGTGGGTGGACAACTTCCATAGAAACATCCAAAGCCAACACTTGAAGAAGCGTCATCAAGGAAGGGATGTGTGTGTATGTGCATGGAGGCGTCTTTCGAAAAGCCCATGAGCCTGCAGACACATGATTGACAATTCCTGCTGATTACTGCCCCTCGAGGACAGACTTCGGCGACAGCTGCTGCTTCAAACTCACCCTGAACTGTTTATACTTCAGGTTCACTAAATTTATATCAAACCTGAGTTGTCAGCTTAAGCACAGCGTCCAAATCCCTCTTTTCTGTCTTTGTTTGAGGGCAGCTTTGCTGAAATCTGACTGTGAGGACCACAGCGTTGCCCAACAATCCCGCTGAGCTGACATGTGTTGCAAAGTAACCGGGCATATTTATCATCCTCATCATCTTTCATCACTCTTTCTCTCTTTGCTTGCTTGCGCCATCGAGTGCGGACGTGAGGAAAGTAACAGTGACTTCATGGTGAGTTGTGTAGAGCATGGGCGAGGCTTGGCGCTCAAGCCATGTGTGAGACAGCGAAAGTGCTGATCACTTGAAAAAAGAGAAACCCAGTGTTTCTGGAGGCATGCAGATACAAAAAACTCGGCAAAGTCAGATGTCAGAGAGGACAGGCAGGGTCCGGACTCATCAGGGCTGGGTGGACAGTGCGTGGTAAGGCCAGATGTTGGGGAGGGTAGGTTTTAGAGGGGATCTATTCAGTGGAGAGAGAGAAAGGTCTGATGTAAGCTGATAAAGGCAGGGAGGCAGGCTTTGCGGCTGCTTGCAAGCCAACTAGTCAACTAACGCCTGCAACTAATATTTGGAACATCAATATGAGCCTTGTTCAGCCTCCCCACCCCACCACTGCCACCACCGCCTCCACCCCTCCTTCCCACTCGAAAATCTCTCTCTCCCTCTCCTGCTCGCTCAGCATCCCTCTCACCCCTCCTCCTCCTCCTCTCCCCTCACGCTGTTTCTTTTTTTCCAGCTCTGATTTATGAAGGCGGGGCATGTGCCCTGCTGCTGCATCAGGCACATGGCTAGCAGGCCTCCAGAGGCACTAAGGCTCCTGTTACATCAGCTGAACAACTGCACCGCATTGCACAATCACCACCAGGCGAGCTCTATTGCTCTCAAGCACAGGGCCACGTTAGCTCCACTGTTTTATTTTCTGGGTTCGCCCTGTCTCCACCTGTAATTCCTGAACTACAGATCTGGGAAGGACACAATGTCTTCTGATCTTGACATGTCATAACGCACCTTTGGCTGAGGACTGAATGTGTCAGTCACGCACCAAGCATCAAGTTTCACATTTCCAGGCTGATGCAGTGGAAAAATTCATCAGGCATATTTGAAGCGGCGGCTAGGGAACAGTTCAGGAACTTCAATGGCTGTTTTTGTTTGAGTGGGGTTTGTTGTTTTCCAGCTATTCCTCCACTCTTGTGCAGGATTTTCTGGGGGAGGCTTTGTGGCGGAGGTTTATTGTTAGGAGAGTACTGGAGCATGAGAATAATATAACAAGGAAACGACAAATGCTGTGATTTCGGTGGCAGTGCGAGACTGAGAGCATGCATGTTTGTTTGGGGGATGACAATTGGTTAAATGAAGCACAGAGGCACTTCTGCCATCAGTTTCCATGACAACCAATCAGACTGCTCAGCCGGTGGAGGGGTGAGGAAAAATGTTTTAATAGACACGAACAAAATAATTTCCAGCCAGGGGCCTGAGACAACACTGATATGACAGTAAGTGCACAATCATGTTGTGAGCCCGCGAGGAGGGAGTAGATTTAAGGTTAGGTCAGAGATGATTCATGAGAGTATCTGGGTGAATGAGCAGGTCAGAGGGTGACGGATGAAACATACCGTCCTCATTTCGTTTAATCATCTGACTCACAGAAGTGGGGTTTCGTGGAATTGTAACCTGTCACTTGGCAGCTGAAAACCACGATAGCTGCTGTTATCGCCGTCATTAACCATTCATATAGCAACAGATTACAGGCAGCGTTCTGCGAAGCATGAAACTGGGCTGGGGGAGTGAGTTCGGTAATGTGCCCTGTCTGTAGGTATGCTAAACCAGTGTGACTAGAGCAACAGGGGCCAGTGGCTGCAGCCCCCGCCTGGCGTCCCGGACTAAGGACACCACGATCATTTACAGCCGAGGAGGCCTTGGAGCTGGACTGTTCCGATGCTTCTGCCTGCCTCCTGAGTCATTACAGGCTTTGTGCCCTCTGTGCAGTCATGTTAGAGGCAGGGTCAGGCCTCACATGCTCCTCATTACTCAATTTTCTGTTCATGGAAGGAATTTTGCAGGATGCCCTGCTGCTGTTTAGCGATGAGGGCACATAAACTACGATGCTGGCATGGCTTAATTCGTCTCGTGCTTTCCAAGACTAGAGATGCTTTTCGATGCTGAGTATTAATATTCTCTGGCAGAGGCACAGAGAGAAATGAAAAACATCTTATTTTCAATCAGAGCTCTAACCTAAATAAACACTCCCCCACCCCGTCTTTACCCTCAGAGATGTTTCCCCCCTTCCGCGCTCCAGTCTTTGTTGCTGCTTTGCTGTCTTTGTAAAGTCACCGTGTCCTCCTGGCGCTCCCTCCTCCACCCTCCTCCCCCCTCCTCCTCTCCTCCTTAGTACGCTCCTCCTCCTCCTCTCTCGCCGCTCAGCTGTTGCAGCAACATGGTCCCAGCACGGACCCCAGCATCAGCCACGTGCCACAGCAGCAATGCCTATGCGAACCTGTTGAGTAAACATGTTGGTTTCTTTTTTTTTTTTTTTTAAAATGCGGCAATACAGTATATGCACAATAAAACCCATGTGTATTCAGCTCTGACTGGGTGCTAGACATCCATCAAGGGAGGGCAGCCTGATTAATCAGCGAGGCCGATTGCCAATGCTCAATCTCATGCACCTCTTGTGCATCTTTACTTCTGTGTTCAAAAATAGATTTGGATTCGTACACCGATGTGATGGATTGATGATTCTGCACAGTAATTCCTCGTGGGAGGAGATATCCATCTGGCTGCGTAATCCATCTTAATATTTTCTGTTTCACCTCCTTTGTTAGTCACATCTGCCTCCTCGCCACCACTACCATTTAAAGCCAAGATCCATCCTCACAGTGCTTGAGTTGCAGTTCTGGGAAACAAACCACTTCTCTGGCGCGGGTAACGCAGTGCATCTGTCGTCATAACAGCCCGATCCATCATCTGCAGGGGGATCAGTGATTCATTATTAGTGGGGCTGCAGCCCCCCTTCTCTGCTTCCAATTCGTCTGCCTCTGCCTTCAAGCATCATTATTGAAGTCTAAGCCTGCCCTCACTGGGCTGAAGAATAGAGAAGCTGTAAGTCTCCTAAGTAGAAATATAATTCAGATTCTACATTTCTCTGAGAAACAGCACATTTGTTGACCAGTGTGAAGGCGCGGGGGCTGCGGGCGTGCGAACGGAGTAGAGGCACAATTTGTACAAGGTGGTATCTTCATTCTCTCACACATCTTAACACAGTTAAAATCAGATGGGATGCCCTACTTCTAATGCTGGCCTAAAAATCACCCAGAAACCATTCCCACATGTGGTAGGGGTGCAAAGGAACAGAGGAATAAGTATTACAGGGCATGAGGTCTTTGTTGTACCAGACAAGATGAATTAGCATCAGCTGGAGCTTTAAAAAAAAAAAAAAGAAGGAGGATAAATGCTTGCGACACATAGCCTGTTCAAAACATTGTTTTCTGGAGCAGGGCATTTATAGCTCTTGAGGAAGACACGGTTGATGATACCCCCTCCTTTTTCCAGTCTGTCCTCCATCGTGTGCTGCACACCTAGTAGAGCCTGGAGGCAGCAGTGGATGGGTGGGGAGCTCAAGTTTCCCAGGAAAAGCTGGGGAAGAAACGGGCAATGTATATTATTGGAAATGTGTGCTAAATGAATGATGTCAGCTGGCACTTTTGACATTTTCAATGTCATCTCAGGGAATTACATCATTAGCCCTCTTTCTATAGCCTAGCTCAATGCTGGGAAACCTCTAATGGATCAACAACCATCTCACTGGAAGAATGGAGGCGAGGAGGGGGTGATGGAGGTGTGGATGGTAGTGATGGTGGAGGTGTGCTTTCACTTAGAGCTATATATGAGAGAGGGCCTCACACTGGCGTCATCTGGACTAAAAGCCACCACAGTGCATTTGGCTACAAGATTAACTCAATCTGTGTTGCTGTCCTTATGGTGAAAAGATGCAATCATCTGCGAGCTCTCCACTCTCACCAGTCCCTCACAGCAGACCTTGACCACCTGGCGATGTAACGACCTACGCCAGCCGAGTTGTTTGTAATTATTTCATGCATTATAATTACAGGAGCACATTATGAGTTAGCAGTGACTCTGCAGCGTTATACTTCTTTCAATTTGAAAAGCTGTCAGCGTCTCCGCTGCAACCGGCCGAAGATCAGATACTGTATCCAATAATTGATTCATTAATCATCTACAAGTCCGTAGAAAATTCAAATTAAGTCAGGAATATGAGCATTCTAGGTGAAAAACAAATAGTAAAAAACTGTGTGTCTGATTGACTCCCCTACCCTGTGAAATAGTTGGAGAGGAAACACCTCAAACTAGATAAGAATATCAAAAAAGCCTTTTATATGCTAATGAAAGTAGTACTGTGGTTTGAAAACAAACATAACAAGTTGCTCATATTTTTAGGCAGCAATATCAAATCATCACAGGAGCTGCAAATAGACTCAAACAAACATGGAAGGGAGATCAGGCTTTGGTGTAAAATAGGTCAGATGGAGGATATTTGATGTGAAAGCAGTTTGAATCTCTAAGCAAACTGAGATAGTGCTGGCGAACAAGACGCGCGATGCTGAAATAAATCGGCCCGGTATGTGGAGAAGTCTGACAAAATGAGCTGAAAATGAAAATGAAACGGGAAAAATTGAGAACAGTCCAGTCATTCACGTGTAAGATGATGAGACAGGGAGAATAGAATAACGCCTGGTTTCTTGCTCCCATCTTACATTGATAGTGAATTGAGCTGCACAGTGGATCAGCTCAGCCTGGTGTTGTGGGCGACCAAGTATTTCAAAATGGATTTGGGGCAGAAAATCATATTTCAGGTAGAGTAACTTCAGTCATAGCGTGAGAATCAGATGTAACGCTTCTAGCATTGCCTCTAGTCTCAGCGTCATCCTCTTGAGGACTTTCATTTGAAGTCAAACCCCGACTGCCCGCTATTATCTCCACTGACTATGAGTCTGTAATCTCTGTCCCCAGTTCATTGAGAAAAGCAGATTTGATGTGACAAAATCCATTTGAATGACAAATAAATTCGAGAGATTTGCTGTGATAAGTACCACTCACTTTATGGTGTGACTGGAAATGGGGGGTATCTGTTTCACTCTATTTTCTGCATTCAGCTCTCCCTCATGTTGGGCATGAATTAACATCAAAGCATATTGAAAGACCCACAACTGGCCAGACTCGTGATCCAGATTTTTTCCCCTCTGTCTGTAGCTTTTAACTTTCATGCAGAACTAGGGGGTGCAGCAAAAGGGATGCCTCACTTTTCATGCATCCTACAAAAGCAACGATTTTCTCATCTCCTCATGAAGTTAAGTTGCAATGCGGTCTCTTAAGCATTCACACACACACACACACAAACATCCATAAGACTGATGTTACATAAGCATGAAATGTAAAATAGTTCTGCGTGCACAGCCTGCTGTAAAAATAGTGTGCATGAATGAGCTAACATTAGCATTAGGCAGATAAGCTGCCCCCCCCTTATGTATGCCTCAGATTCAAATTTAACTGCGTGAGGGTGATAAGGACACAGGCTCAAAGCCAAGTCTTCAAGGGCCGTGGTTACACAAGATGCAAGGCGTCAAACCCACTTTGTAGTTCACCGGGTGAGCAGTGGGTTGTAGCTCCTGAGCTACTGAGTGATACAGCAACGATTTTCCGAGCCCAAGAAAAGGCGATAAAATACAAAAGTTACACCAAGGTTACATTGTGTGTAAGGAGAGCAGAAAGTGATTTTTTTTTTTTTTAGATGATTGTAGTTGTGGGAGTTGGGGAATGCTCTATCTCATCTTGGTTCGGGGGTCCTTTATCGTTGCCATAAACATGATTATTGAAGAAAAGAGCTGGAACACAAGGGAGAGAGGAGAAGAGAGCAACACAGAGATGAGGAAAGAGAGATAAAGAGATGATGGTATAATAGTGTAAGTAAAAGCGGTTTCATCATGTGCTCAAACTGAGGCATGCTGGGGAGGGAGCCTTAAAGAGATAGTTTGCCATTTGGAGGTGATTGTTGCTTTCTTGCCAATAGTTTGACAGAAGATTGTACAACTTTCATGTATTAAAAATATCAAGCTACCGAAGCCTGCAGCTTATCATCTTAGCTTGGCAAGATCAAGAAACATCTAGCCTGGATCATCAAAATAGCCTGACCAACCTAGTCTGCCTACAAGCACCAAGGGTTAGGATTTTGGTTAAATTCAGAGTAAAGGCAAAGGAATCATGAGCAAAAAGTCAGCACACATCCACCATTAACATTGAAAATTTTCATGCTACATTTTTGTAAACAAACCAGACATAATGTTAATTAATGAGCTTAACACAAGTTCAGACAAAACACAAAAGAAAACTGTAAAAGTCAATGGAAAGACACCGGTAATTTTAAGTTGGCCTGGGGCACCTGAAACTGGCATGTCATGGGAGTTGAAAACATTTCAGCAAAAAATCCTGCATTATGAATCGGCTTCATAAACACACGAGAGACTAGCGGAACAAAGGGGTGGAGGAGATAACGATGAAAAGAGTTAAGTCAGGAGCTGAGCTGCATGCAGAGCAAACAGCCATAAACATAGTTGAGGTGTGTGTGTGTTGCTAATAGCTTACATAGCTAGAGGTTCATAGTGTCCTCTGCGTTGCTTATGGGTGTCTACCAGGTAACACTAGGTCAATACTCTTTACTATGGCACATCCTGTTGGATATTCACAAGACACAGAAATATGAGCTCTGTCCAAAGCCAGCTCCCTTCTTGCTTTTCTCTTTACCCTGCCTTCATATATGATAATCAATCAACATAACATTAATACATTCAAAATATTCCAAATAAAATGAGCCAAATAATTAAAATGCCAGTTAACCCACGCCTTTGAATACACTATGCATATCCAGTTATTACAACTAACTCTACTTGAATTATGAGTTAACCAAAATAAAGCCCGAAGTCCCCAAACACCCATAATATAAAACACTAACACATACAGTACATATCTGTTGTTACCTGTTAGACACAAAGACACAAGCAAGTAGCAAGTGTGACCTCGGGTCCAAAAGCCAGCTCATAACAACCATTTCAGAAAATAAAGATTTTTAGTACATAACGGCAGAAAAACCGCGGCGAACTTTAAGCTAGCATAACGGCTGAAATATTATTACCGCGGGTGTATATGACTGAATATACTGCAATTAAACCCTCACCAAACCTTACTGAATCAAGAAGGTTAGCAGTGAGGACGAAAACATCATCATTATAGCATTCATATGAAGAAACAACTTATGGTATATTTGGGCAGCACAACTTGCTTCGGCAATCAATGACCAGTTTGATCTGCGCGTAATGAGCAGCTTGCGTCCTACGGCTGCATCTCGCGGCGTAATCAGGCGTGCGGCATGAATGTACCTTGGTCAAAATACATAGGTAGAAATAAAGGTAAATTGACATTAACGTGTCTAATTTGGTGGGTCAGTAACATAACAGATTAACATGTTACACTTTTTAGTAAATGTGCTGGTGAAAGTTTTGTTATCTCGGGAGGGAGCTAGGCTAGCTGTTTCCCTTTGTTTCCAGTCTTTATGCTAAGCTAAGCTAACCCAGAGCCACCTGCAGCTTCACATTTGTTGTACAGACATGAAAGTGGTATTGATCTTCTCATCTGAGTATCTACAAGAAAATTACTTATTGTTCATCCCAGAATGTCAAAATTATTTGTTTAAAAATAACATTTCAGCCCAGATTACTGTGTGGGGACTAGATGTTTTCTTGTTCTGCAGCCTGAGAACTGGTTTCCAGTTTGCTTTGCTCATCCTGAGAAACCCTGTGAATCCCCACCGACTCCAGGATTGTTGTTGTGAAATAGCATTTGGCATTATTATTAATATTGCGTTGTTAATGGCAATCTGCAACAGGAAACTACTTGTCTTGGTAAAACTCAAAGCACCACAGCAGGGTTGTTGTAGCGCGTACAGTTCCTCCTCTACTCCCCCGCACACCCCCTTCCAGCCCCCAGTTTCCTGTGCAGCAGCATGGCCGCTCAACCCTTCCCTTCCCTTCCTTGCTCTGAGCTCGGTCATGCTCCAGCTCCCTCTACCCGGCCGCTCCAAATACATTATTTACACCTCTCCCCTCCCCTCAGCTCAGCTCAAAAGAATCAGGGCAGAGGGAAATAACACCACTGTATAACACCCCACCTCACCCCACCCCTCCACCCTCCCCTTCTCCTGCACTGACACACACATTGCACACACAAGCTGAACCCCCCCTTCCATCTCCACCACCACCACCACCCCACCTGCTCGCTCTTTTCTCACTCTGCGGGATGGAAATACAGTGCAGGGCTGGCTGCGAATGGAAACTCTGTGGAGGCCCCGGTCCTCCCATTAATCCTCCAGGCGCCTCCTGAGTGGTGGATTTGCTACAAGTCAATGCAGGAGACCCATGCATGTAAACAAGCCTGTCTGACTCTCTCCATGATTTTCAAAGCCACTGCACAGCCTGTGAGACAGGAAGGCAGATTAGAGAGAGAGAGGGGAAAATAACTGTGCACACAGCCTTAGTTAACCCTTTCCTCCCTCTAGTTTCACTTTCTAGCCCAGATTGCACAGATAATGCTGATGACAGGATGAGATGATGCTGAGTGATATATTTTTTTCTGTCTCTCAGCTCTGCTTTATATTATCCTCTTTGCCCCCCGCCCCCAAGATAGCCACCAGGCCAAATATGAAAACCACCCAACGTAAACAGGAATTTACAGGTCACATGATGCACTTACTTCTCTCAGACGGAGAGGTCTTGAATTTCAGCCTAATCAGAGATCTAGTGATGAGGAGATAGGTGGAGGCTGGAGGTTAGGTTGGTGGCGGTGGGGGGGCAGTCAGGGTGGGTGGGTGCAGCTCACACACACGGGGAATGTAAACAACAGGGCTGTGTAGCTTAGCAACAGGCTAGGCTACACATGGGGGAGGGAAGGAACCTGCATGGAGGAAGGGCAGCAGTACAAGTTCAGTTACCACGGGGGAGAGCAACAGAGAATTGGAAAAACAGACGACAGTAAGGCATTGCCCCACAGAGGAAGAGAAATCCGCTAGGAGGTGTAGCCTGCTTTAAATTCACGTGATTGGCTCCACTGCTGCCTCCCCTCCTGCTTCAACACCCCCCCCCCACCCCCCTCTTTTTTTTCCACCCATCCTCAGACCCTTTGAGATGGAAAAATGGGTCATCTGTGTGGAAGTTAATACTCTGAGCACGTACAGTGCTGCTTTATTTTTAGGATGTGCCTTGGAAATTTTTCTCCTTCTTTCCCTCACTGGTGAATGACACGGAGAAGGCGCTGGGTAATTAATATACCGCGTTGCTGCTGTGCACACAAGTGGCAGTGCAGAGGAGAGCAGCAGTCTTTATTATAGCTGCCTGGCACAGCCCTGGACGTGTCTCATATTTCTCCCCGGCCTGCCCTCGCCATGACAACGTACAGTAGGCTGCAGACTCTAGCACCACAGCCATGACATCAGCAGCAGGGCACAGACAGTGTGACTCTGAGCATCATCAGGCGGTGGGAAAACATGTTCCAAAACACACACACAGACGTGGGAGGACTCGTGGTACTCTGCGGACGCCTCCACCTGACAGTCGGTGATCAGGAGAGTGCGGGCAGCAAATGCCTCCCCGCGAGGTTACTGCTCAGAGGTAACACTCAGAGGACCTCAAATGTAGACCAGTGCAGCAGAGAGTCTGCTGCTTTGCAGAGCTACGTGAAGCTGCCATAGCAACCACATACAACAGAGTTATTTCTGGCTGCCTTAAACTCCCAAACACAGCTGCTCCTACATAACCAGACATCTCCACCGGTCAGATATCCAATCTGTGTATGTATGGCACTCGGTGTACAGAGCAGCAATCAAGCTTTGACATTCAAACGCAGAGTGGAATAACACAGCAAAGGTAATTACTGCTGTGGATCATTTGTTGACAGGATTTCCAGTAATGAGTTGTGAGGCTCAGCTGATTATAAAATTCCCAATACACAATTTGACATATGATCAGAATCCATGCAAACAAATTACAGTCAGACTGCTTTGGTTTTTGCCTGTTAGAGCCTCTCCTCTGCCTTAATCCTGGGATTTTAATGCTGCCTTCAATCACAGGTTATTTCCTGCACCTGTAATGAATGAACAGGGTTCATCTGTCTTCATGAGCATGTTAGAAAAAAAGGATTACAAACTCTTAAAAAATCACCCCTCCCGAGCACATGGTCTCTGTGCTGCAGGCACAGCCATTGTTATTGCTGTCAACTGGAACTGTTGTGCTCTCTCCATTCAGTTGTCCTTCAGTGGGAGACGATACAAGTCTGCAGATGCTGCCTGGAGCAACAGTGCCCCCTACTGCACAAGAAGAGGGAGTTTCTTTATTTCCCCCCTTTTTTTCCCCTTCGCCTGCTTCATCAGATATGAAGAGCTGACTCATAATCCATTCATACAGACTCAAATAGAGCAGGAATGCAATTAAAAGAATGACATTAAGTCAAGAGAAATGGGACAAACACCTAATTCAGTGCTTTAATATGACACTGAGCACTGAGGACACAGAGCAGGCTGGATGAGAGCAAAATATTTGCTGTGTCATGCTGAAATCATGGCCTCATGTCAAAGACTGTTACACTTGATTTACTTTATGATGGCACGCTCTCAGGGCAGGCAGAGCCGATCTGGTATCCTCCAGTGACCCCTCAGCTCTCTCCAGTCTGCAGGGGACAAAGTACGCGTCCAGCGGCTGAGTGTTTATTTACAGGAGAGGCAGACCAGTGGTGCGCTCTGTGGAGGGGGTCTGAACCTGTTCCTACCCCCAGTGCCAGCAGCAGACCACAGCTCCGGCCTGACCTCCAACACAGTCTGTTATTTTTCTCCCCTGCCTCCCCCAAAGGACAGATTAACAACGAGCCACTTCTTCTGCACACACACTCCAGGCCAGACAACTCTGCAGACCTCTTGACAGGCTTCTCCTTTTCCACCAAATGGCAAAATAGCAGGAGTGCTGAAGAAAAGACTGCAGGGTGAGCGCATGAGTTCATGGAAAATGGAACACTGTCTACCATTTAGTCTTCACTCGACATTTCTGGGCCGCCGTTCAATTTTCATTTTTCATTCCAAATGTAGAAAAACTATTTTCCCCTGCTCTCGTTTCCTGGCAACCTCAAGGCCCGGGCTGCTCTGGCCAGAGCCCTTAGAAAAACAGCTGCAGACAGGGATAAAAATAATTACAGCTCTATTTGTCTTCCAAGAGACACACTTTCAACCAGAACCTACTCCCTTCCCTTACAAGCTGCTCCACTTTCGCTTCTCCTGCAAAACACAATAAAGCCATTCACAATAAAGACATCGTGGCTCCATGCATTCATACGCATGTTTCAGCAGCTGGATCTCGGCCTTGCTGTTACTCTGTCTTTCATTACCAGTGTCAAAGATTCATTAACATGTTGAAGGTCAAAATTCAAGGTTTTTTCCTCCCTAACTTAATTAATGTAAAGATCCTAGCAATAAAATCTCATGAGACTGGCTGACATTACCTTCCTCCGTGTTCTTTAACATCTTTTATCTGTTGTATTCTTTTCATAAAAAAACCCTGAGTAATATTTAGCCTTGAATTACGCACATAACACTTTCCATTCAGCAAAATAACTCCAGCTCTCTGATAAAAACTGCCCACGCTCCATATTTCAAAACTGTAAATGCTTGTGTTTTTCCTGTGCATTGCTACTGCCATCTACTGAAACTCAGAGCCTCAAAGTGTGTTTATGTGTTTTATTGCAGGTTTTAAGCACTCACAGGAAAAGTCCAGATAAGAAAGGCTGGAATATAAAAATAGCATTGAAAGAATAATCTCAAGCGTAATATTCAACAATAGGTGTTCTGTTCATATGAACTGCTCTTACACACATTTCATGTATATCAAACTGTGAAAACGTATGTAATCGTCTGCATACTTTTACAATTTTTGACATTTTTACACATGATTTCAACCCCAAAAAGACATAGTGCAGGGAGAGCTAAACAGAGGCTGAAAACATGAGATCTGATGGGAAGAAGTTACGAAAGATGGAATGTGTTTAACATTTCCCAGGAATCTTGACAAAGTGCTATGATAACAGGAGGAGGAGGGGGGTGTTATTGTCTGATATCCAAAGATCAAACTCACAACTCTCACACACACACCTGCACAGTGCACAAATGTCAATGTCTGAAATCCCTTCATGGAGCAGTAGGAGTGTTCACGCACATTCATTCGACGTCATCTTCTGTTAGAGACTGAGCTGATGATTAGCTGGAAAACACAGAAAAAAAAAAATCTTTGTGATTTCATGCCAAAAAAAAAAGTGAATTACAGACAACAAAACATCTGCATTTGCTTTTTAAATATGAGCAGTTGTTGTTAATGAGGATTTCCTTCGGTACATTTTGGGGTGAAATAGCCAAAACTACGGACACATCTCAGCTTTGGATGATTCTAAGCTTGATCTTGCCTTTCTTGTCCAGGGTACAAATGGCAACACAGGAGTTTTGTCAGAGATGCTCGCCACTGAGCGTCCTGAGAACTTAACCATGGGATATGTCCTCCTCACCTGGCTGATGCACAGGCAGTTTGGAGCAGCATTTGGAAGACTGGGCGGCGTCTGCTGGAGGCACCTGTAGCAACTGCTGGGGCTGACGCATACACAGTCAGCGTTGGTCAGGTGGTCCACCTTTCTCAAATTCACCTGGGTAAGGAAGAGTTTTGAAAACAATCTTAAATAGAGAAAAATAGCAGTTGTGGGGAAAACTGCAGGTCAGTTGCATGTTTCTAACCTTGTGACAGGAGCTCCTCTCCCAGCTGGATTTCTTCCAGGAAGAATTTCTGAGGAACAGCTTCCACGTCCTTCCAAGTCAGAGCAGCTTCAAAGTCAACAAAAAAAAAAAAAAAAAAAAAAAACAGTCAAAATGCATTGAGCCTCAATATGAAACAAGATATGACCTGAAATGAACGGTTTTGCCGTTTATCTTACCCACCTGGCCAGACTTTTCACTGGAAGACTTGCTACTACCCACCTTGAAAAAAATTGGTTTAGACTGAGCTGATATGTTTAGTTTACTGTTGTTCTAAGTTAAGTTGTTAGCTAAAACGCCATCCACAGTTACTTGTCACTGCGACACAAGTGAGAAAATTAAAGTAATTAAGTACAAATTATTCTCGCTGCGCTTAGATAGTTTGAAAAAGGAGAAGTTACTCAGTAAAGTTTTAAGATAAAAATTCAGTTAGCCCCATGGAGGAAGCTATTACGCTCCCTTTACTGTGACCGGACCCCTGAGCTTCTTACTTTTCCCATGCTCCTCCAGCTCCGGCTTACGTTCGCATAACTTTCCAGCAAACGAGGGGTCGCTCCGTCGTTTCTGTCGAAATAAATACAATTATGCGATGAAAAGACGCACACCCCGATGACCGCGCGCTCGTCTGCCGCTTTCATCATATCTGGAAACTATTCGTGGGTGCAGCGCACCCGCGGCAGGGGCAGACTAGCCCAGCTGGCCAGCTAGCTCATATGGAGGTACGTAAGTCGTGACGCAAGACGTAAAGCGTCGACGTTGAAGACTCATATCCATGTCGAAGGAATAATATTTTCCTGGTCAATATCACCAAAACCTACAATTTAAACCATTAACGATTGCTTTTATGTCCACTTTTCTTCTTGGTATTCATCTTGTTTTATATCGTTGACATGTATTCATCTGTTATATTATTGTTGTTCATTTTATTCTTGCATGATCTTTTTGTGTGTGTTTGTTTTCGCTCTGATGTGAAGTTCTCTATAAAATAAAGTTGATTTTTGAATAATATGAAATCACACCACTGAAGCACCATGACAGCTGGATCCTGCTGATCTGTGGTCCCCATCCTCGGAAGTTGTTTTTGTTATAAACTTGTCATGTTTTATTTGTATAGGCTTATTTGCTAAATAACACTTCATTTTCGCTGCCTTAAGTAGAATATTTTCCTGCTGTAAAAAGGGTAAAAAATAAAATATTCCTCTTGGAAGAATTAAAGTAGAAATACTTGAGTAAAGTTACTTTCCCCAACTGATGGCAGCAGACACACAGAGTACTTCACAAACTATAGCATTTATTTTCAAACAGAGGCCTGCTTACATTTTACAATAAAATTACACAATGACCATCATCAGATGAGCTAATAAATACTATTGAGCATTTTGACTCATTACTTTCTCTTTATCTATGATCCACCAGGCACCACATACAGGACAGCACCAACTTTAGCTGAGCCATGTACAGGTGGGAAAACAGTCCATCAAAAAAAAAAAAACCACCATTCTCCTGCACAACAACAAGCTATAGAAAGCAAAACAGAATACAAACTAAAACACGACCTTGACAAAAGAGGAAGAAAGAAAAAGACTGCTGAAGGCAGTGAAAGAGGGCAGACAGGAGACATAAACAAAGGTGAAAATAAGTCTGTTTCTACAGGAGAGAACAAGAATGAGGACAAAGGGAGAACAAAACATGCTGTAACCCTCAGTATTTACACTCAAAACTACAGTTCAAAACAAGTAAAACTGTCTGTACAGAAAAGTACATGTTGACTAACAATTTTGATATTAAATAATGAACTCCAAAACACTTTTCAATATGCAAATGTATAACAAACGTACAATTACATGCAAATTGTGAGCTAAATGCAACTTCAGGGTTACATCATACGGTGGGGGTCTATACCAAAACACACTGGGATGTCTTCCAATGTATACCATCACGATCTTTGTAATGTAAATGCACATTTACAATATCTTTAACTTTAATCGGGTCATAGTACAGGAAACAGAACCAAACATTTTTGGTGGGGATGAGCATGAGGAGGAAGCTGAGCGTTAATAGATTTACTGATAGTAAAAATTCGATGCTTTGTTGATGGAGCAAGAAAAAAAACCGTGTGGATAAATAACTTTATGTTGGGTGAAAAAACTGCAAATGTGAATTTCAGCTTCATTAGGTGTGCACTGAGAACATGCAATTGTCACATACTTCAACATGAGTCAGTTGCAAATGAGCACCATCAGTCTTCAGTGAAGATGATGGGACTAGAGGCGGGAGAAGGGGTGTTATGTGTTATACAATTGATGGCGCATAATGTAAACAGATGAGCTTTTACAAAAATTGACGAACTGAAATGTGACGTCATTACACATTTTTTCACTGCCATACTCAATTAGTTTGTACCCAAATGAATGATGAGTATTCAGTGATGATGGAATTACAGGTGATCAGTTTCCTAAGCCATATGAATAAAAGCCATCATTATCTGTCAGACTCAAAGCCCTTAGCTGCCTCTCCTCACAGCATTCTTCGATCTTCGTGGGGACACATTATTCCAATGCGCCACCTGATTTATTAAAGAGGTTCAGAACAAAAAAACAAAAAAGTGCTGTCACTGCTCAAGGTACCCCATGGAAAAAAGAACCAAAAAGGCCACCACAGTGTCATTCCATATTCACCCACTGAGGCTGATCGGTGGAGCTATGATGTCACAGAAACCTCTCTCTAGCCATACTATATATATATATATATACTGACTCAATGAAGCTGCGTACAGGACAGTGGCCTGTGCACGAGGAGAGCTGCGTCAACAACGAGAGTTTAAACCACAAAGGCCTTTTTTTAAATAATGAGGTGGACAGAGAAAGCAGTGGCAAGATTACATTTCCTCCCTTTAATGCCAATGTAGGTGTTCCTCTAATTCCCATAGCCAACAGCAACATGGCTGCCACACTTCAAACCATGAGGACAGAACACAGAGAAGTCTTCACTGGAAATCATCCATACCAAGCCTGACTTTATCCGAATGGAACAGTATTTAGCGCAAAAACATTCTTGCCAATGTTCAATTAAGGAGGCGCAAAAGACAATTTTGTTTTTGTTGTTTTGTTTTGATAAATTTCTTCCCCTACAATCTTCTTAAAGTGCACTTGGTACCATTGGCTTACCAAGGAAACGATTGTCAATAAGAAAATAGTTAACTTCATTTCTTGTTATTTTGTCTGGTCTGGTTTTTGTGCCCCAGTAGTTACAGTATGTGGACAGGTTGTCCGTCCTGTGGGAAGGAAGCGAGAGGCGGTATTGACCCCAGGGTGCTGAGTTAGTGCCCAGTGCGGTGGCTCCTTGCTGGTTTTTTGTCCTGTCACCTGCACTCACACCATTACCCCAGAGTTCTGAGAGGAGGAGGATGAGGAGGACACGGAGGGTCGGCCAGGGTCAACATGACCCATGGCCGTTCAGCGACTGAGGCAGCGAGGAGGAGGAGGGAGGAGAGGAGAGAAGCAGCCACTGTGCCCTGAGGAACAGAAACAGAGGTTTGGTTATAGTCCCGTTTTTAAAGGATGGATGGAAAGCGACACAATAGACTCTAGAGTGTTATGAGAATAGATTCATAAATTATTGACTGATTTAGTTAATAAATCAATGTCCACCACAAATAAGCAGCCACAGGTCTTAACACTCTCAAAGCTGTTCAGAACTTGCCTGAGGTATCACATTTTAAGTTTCTTCAGTATCAGGTGATACAGTGAGCTGTCACCAACACACTCAGGCTACACTGCAAACAGGAGCTGCTAGCAGTTAATTGACATAACTTTTAACTGTGTGTAATTTCCCAAAATTCTTAACAAATATATAGGGGCTAAAGTTGTAGCCTACAATGAGCAGGTTACTTCTGGGGCTGGAGTTAATTGGTTGGGAGATGGAAACACTCTGTTTACATCCCAAAGAACGTATAGAACTATATCATTATCTTCCAAACAGGAAACAACGCTGTTTCAAACCATTAATAATAATAATAATAGGCCACAACAAAAACATATGTATTTTTCAATTACCCCAAAACAGAATGTCAATAAACATGGTTCTTATCCTTTCTCCTAATACACCACATACCTACAGTCCCCATGTCACCTTCCCTATCGAAACTATGCAGCTAATTGCTGAGGCTGTATATACATTTTATGTGTATAAGTTTGAACTGTCGTTTTGATGCTATGTAAAAAAAGGAAAGCGTCAAACTTAGCAAAAGACTTACTAGCGTCAGAATAACAAGTACAACAGTCCTGAAAAAGAGCGGCACCGCACCCGTTCCTTCTTCTTCTATGCGTTTTCGATAGGTCACCAGCCGATGAGGAGCCTGTCAGACTTGAGAAGGTAAGTGGTTCTGATGTCACAAAAGCTTCTCTTGAAAGCAAGAAATCACACCAAACTGCTCATCTTCTCCAGGTCAGCTAGGGTGGAGAGCACAAATACGCTTTGTTTGAGGAGAATAAATGCGCTGAAGGAAGCAGTTCACCAAAAATAAAAAACACAATTAAGTGTGGCCGGTGCTTGGCCATACAGCTTGCTTACACATCGACTCCTTGCCTGCGGTGGCGATCTTCGTGGTGTCTCGATTTCAGCGTGATTGGTGATCACTCTGCTTGTAGTACTTATGGCTTTCGAGGGAGATAAGTCCATTGACACTTAGTACAGTAGCAGCCTTTCATCTGATCGTTGTTCTTAGAGGCAGTTGATTTGGCAGTGCCCTCAACAACAGACTGGTCCTCACTGTCACTGCTGGCTGGAGGAGGTAAAAAACAAAGATGAGGGGACAATGGACAAAAATATTTCCTTTCCACGTGAAATCGTAATATATCAGGAAAGCGGTAATGTGATATGAAAGTAATTTTATTGATAAAAGTACTGCTGGTGTTGGGGCAGGGAGAGCCAGCAGGGTGCCAGCAAGTCCTCTACCAGCTCTCCTGCCTGTTTTCTATTCTTTGGGAGGCACCTAGGCTCTTAGCGGTTTGGCTTGTGTTTCTTTGAAACTCCTGTCCTGCGACTCTTTCTGCGCTTCCGACTCTGAATGCTACAAAGGAAGAAGCGGTGAGGAACAGGCATGAGAATGTGAAATGAGTTGTCAGCGTGCATTTTCTTTAGGTATTATTCCGCAGAGACAATAATGAATTCTGTCACTGAGAAAAAACCTGCGATACAGTACATATGCTCTTGTTGTACCTTTGGACTTCTGTTACCGCTCTCTCTGTTGGCTGCTGCTGCTCCGGCTCTGAGCTGCAACTGCTGCTGCTGTTGGGAGGCTGGCGTGGCTGCAACGAGGGGAACCTGCCCGTCTGAGGAGGATGCCCAGCAGACTCTCCCACCTCCACGTGCTGCACTGTCCGTCCTCGCTGCCCATACTACTTCCTCCTGCTTATGGGTCCTGGAGGCGTCAGAAACAGCTCTGAAGGCAAGGCCGCGGGTACAGGCGGTGGCGGGGAGGAGAATGCGCGCGGCGGAGTCCTCCACCAGCTGCCTCCCTTCCCGGCGGGACTCGGCGTTATTGGTGGTGTGTTGGTGGTACTCCCTTTGCCGAAACTCCCTGTAGTTTATGCGTTCTCCACTTCAGCTCTCTGAGGCCTCGTCCTCCGGTCCGGCATCCTGTTACAGGCTTTCTGGCTCCTCAGGCACGGGGGACAGGTGGGGAGAAGTGCAGCCTCTGTGTCAAGTCGGTTTCTTTCTTTGGAGAGTTTTCTTCGTACTAGACTGGATGGACCACGTACTTTTGTCCTTTAGAGGCGGGACAGCAGGCCTCTCCTCTGCATTCCCAGATGTTTTGACTCTTTTTCAGGAATCTCCAAGAATCCACCCTTGTCTGCCAGTTTTGTTCTTCTCCACTTCATCCGATTGTACTTCTTAGAGGGAACCTTTGGTTTGGGGCGGCCGCTGACTTTCCCTCGGCCTGGGACTCGGCCAATGCTGCACACCTCGTCGTCCGAACTTTACTGTTGGGTGATGCCTCCCGGACTGACCTCTCTCTCCAGCTACAGGAGAGCCTGCAGGTAACTCAGTCAGGCTCCATGGTGTTCCCTTGTCTTAGCTTTGGACTGGCCTTTCAGAGGCCTCTCTGCTACAGCGCTTAGTCCAGTTTTCTTCTTCCTGGGGTGCTCCTTCTCTCCCTCCCAGCTCCAGGCTGACTCCCTCACGCTTTCAAGCGTCTAAGCTCTCCGCACCGACTGATCCTGGTTCTTCCCTATGAGACTGGAGGTGGTTTCGGATCCCTCAGGTGAGTCCGCCACTCCCAGCAGCTCTCAGCGTTTGCAGGCGTCTGTTGAAGGGCACTGCAGGGCTGCTTTCTGCAACCAGGCGATCCTCCTGGTTCTACTCTCCTCCTCATCCTCGTTAACCTCCTGGTCTGGCCAGACATCTCAGGGCTGAGGCAAGAGACAGAGCTTCTGTTAGTTTCAGCAGGATTATAAACAAGCATAAACAATAAACCACTTCACAGTCAAACGGTCTAATCTGCTGTGGCGTGCATGAAGGAGCTACAAGGCTAGCAGTGTTCGCTACCTTGCAGGCCATTGAGGATGAAGGTAATTTCTATAGACTTGACTGAACTGCACAGGTCCCTTGTCCTCACCCTGCGTCCATCTTGGAAAGACATCTATCAGGCCACGACGGTGCGGCCGGGGCGGTTGAGTGGAGGCGAAGGGCGGGGACTTCTCTGTCGTTGAAACCTCTCCAGCGGTCACAAAGCTCCCTCTCGGCTTTGTTCTGCCCAGATTGAACACAGTCCATTGATTCACGCCATGACACGAAACCAGGTTCAGAAGCTGAAAAGATGTAACTCCTCCAAACTTGGTACGCTTTATTTTTTTGCGGTGCTTTGTTTTGAGTGCGGTTCTTGTGTGGAAGCGGACAATCTTGTCTGCTTTGGTCATTCATCACTATCTAAAAAATAAAAATCAGTACAAAACAAGAGACAATTTAATCATTCAGGTCTCGACAGGCTTAAAATCTCTCCACCACCCTTCACACGAACCTCTACTGTCTGACCCCAACATGTTGCTGCAGGCACAATAGCCTCAACAAGGGAAGAATCCCCATGATTGTTATGTGGAAAAGACAAATACCCACGATGAAGAAAACAATATTAGCACGAATACCACACACAATCATATTCAACAGAGTTCCGACAGTACCAGAATTACTACTTTAATAATGAAATATGGGGAAAAAATGAAAGGATTTCTAACATCACCATACGACAGACACAATGCGAGAACATCCACTGTCTTTACAATAGGTGCCAAAGTTCACACAGCCAACATTGGGATGTAATGAGTACTGATTGCACTAGTTAACCTCTGTGTCTTGGTACCCTAACACTCTACTTAACACTGCACATTAACCCCTGATGACCGCACTGGGAGGGAAGGGTTGAGAGGTGAGGTGAGTGTATGTAACACTTTGGTTGGCCTTTTCAGAATTCAAGAGAAGATACTTCATTTGAAAAAAATATCACTGGTTAAAAATTGGTCCGGATTTCCAGCCTGTCTGTGGATTTAGTTAGTGAACCCAGGCTGGGACAGACGGACAGAGTTCAGTTTAAACTGAGTGAGGAAGCGAGGGAGTGATCCCACATCAGCAGAACTCAGTACAATTTCTGCCATAGATATTGTTTCATAATCAGAGTACTGACCATGGGACTGGATTAGATGAAGCAGGGTGTGAGGGAGGATGTGTGTTACTATGGGATACCGTGAAGGTGACCCCGATGAGCTGGATTGAGGATTGAGATGTCTTTTTCTTTCTTTTTTTTACTTTTTAGGGTGGATATAGACGTTGGGTGATTTCTCCCAGGTCCTGTCTTCCTGGCGTTCCAGCCTGAGTGGTGCACCAGGTGAGACACCTCTCCCCCTCCGTCTGCCTCTTTCACAGTGGCCTCTCGTGCGTCTTCAGATTATGACCGCCCGCCTCACTGCACCTTCATCCCAGGAGTGCTCAGCTCCCTCCCCTCCTCCTCTGACTGCTGTCGTCCACCAGAAAAACAGTTCAGCCCTTCCCTGGCCCTAGGCACTTCACGTGAGACACCACAGGCCCATACAGCCAGCCCACCCAACTCTGCCTGCTGGCAGCCCTGTTTCAGTCATTGCTCCACCCTTGCCTGCCGTGACCCGTTGTACCTGAGGCCCCTTATCTATACAGAAACGCAAACTTTGCATTTTGTCTGGTCGAGTGCAACCACAGCAAACTGCAGGATAAACAACTGAATCATTTTACAGTAAACCGGTCAAAAGAACGGTACAGGTGTTTCCAGCAAATAAAACATCCCATTCTTTGTGGCAAAAATCATCTTGCATAGGAAACATCCACTACGGTTGGGCTGTGTCCCTATATCCACACAGCAACATGCCAGGTTCCTCACTCACACACACTGTAGAAACAAAGCATCTGAGGAGCTAGTGGAAAACAGTCCAGGAGATGTCGAAGCTGGAGGGTGGGGTGCCAATTAGTAGTTTAGAGCGCAGGGGCCACGAGGAGGGAGGAGGGAGGTGAGGGGTGGGAGGGGCAGGATATAACAACAAAAGCACAACTTGGCAGAAGCGGGCGGCGGCAACCGCCCACAGAGTACAAGAGAGGCTACGGCTGCGAGGTCCAATTGGTCCGCCGAGCAGCAAACAACGGAAACCACCAACCCCTCTGGTCTCGCACTGCTCAGAGCGCGGTGCTTTCCTGCTGACAGCTCTGCATTTCAACGTGGGCAACCACGGTGGAAGAAGACTTCATCGCGGCGTTAGTCACCCTACAGCCTCGGGGGACTGCTAGTTGTGAAATAACCGCGATGATCAGATTCACCAGATTATTTCCTCCTCGGTGATAATATAAGGTCTTGACACTGAAATAAGCACAGGTGAGTTATGACACACACAGGCTTAATAATTAGTCAATTTGTGGTTTTTTCAATAGTGTTTGTTGGTTCGGGTTCCTCAAATGTGCCAAATGTTTGTTTTTTTTCTTGGTCTTGTCACAATTAAGTGCTAAATATTTCAGAGATTTTGGACTGTTGGTTGGACAAAAATTGACATCTAGTGAAGTCACCTCAGGCTCTTGGAGCTTATGAGGACATTTTTTTTTCAAAACCTTTTCTGGTGTTTGCATAGACAAAAGCGATAAATCTGTTAATCAATAATGAAAGCAATCTTTAGTTTATTATAAGAAATGATCCTAGAGACATCACTAATGAACTTCTAAATTCTACAAACCAGGCGATGGTACTTTGGTATTAGGCTGAAAGCTAAAAGAACAGGTCAGTCTTTTCATCAGGCAGAGCTGATAAACTTCATCAGGAGAAAAAGGTAAAAGGTAAAATAACACTCATAACATGAGTACTGCAGAACAAAGTTTCTCTCTATATAATTAGTTGCTACCATTAATATAAATCAAAACATAATTTTCTTCATTTAAGCTCACTGTAAGCTAGCTGCACTCACAGTGTCAGCTGCTGGAATAATGCGATCAGGTGGGCTATAAAACATCAAACTGGGTTTGATACTGTCAGGAAAAACTCAGATCAGAATCCACCAGCTGGCGGAGGTTTGTCCGCCGTGTGAGTCTGCAACCACTGCCTTTTCATACGACCAGGACCCACTGATCTGTGGTAAGGGATCCAACTCATATGATCAAATTGTAGCCACTGGTAATAGAAACTACAAGAGGGGGATAGAGCAACAGCGATGTGATCGGGACATCATAAAAGTTGGTGAACTTGAACAGGATTCAAAACACGGTAAACCTAAGTTTCTGGTTGATTACAACAGCCCAGCCATAACCTTAACACCAAATGTCAAACTGGAGGTGGTAGACACAGGTCTAAACTAGACAGAAGCACTGACCCTGGGCTCGAACGGGAAGCAGCAGCAGGGGAAAAGAACATCAAACTGAGACCAAACAAGTCCACTACCCAGAACAAAACATTTATCAGCACTGAAGAGTTTCCCTTTTCTCCCCCCATTTTCTAAAGGTTACTGCCTCACAAACGCTATCTTGCGCTAGTGTGCTAATGCATCAGTGACAACACTCACACACATGGAACATTTAATAAAAGCTGAACATCCAAAAAACCAAAAAGAATGAGAGGAAAGACAGGAAGAACAGAGGCAGTACGGCAACTGAAA